>WIGO01000089.1:0-138159 GCA_014235945.1 Colletotrichum plurivorum
GATTGCCTCGTCATTCCGCTCCCAAGACTGAGATCAGGCTCTGTAATGGCTTTAGGACCCTTTTCGCGACTGGCGAGTGCCGTTTCCGATTGAGAAGGAGGAAGAGCAATGGGACACCGGCGTAGGGAGAAGAGATGGGGGGGCCAGCGATGGTTAGATAGGATGAGACCCTGCAGCCTACAAGCAAGCCGTTTTTGGCTTTCTCGAATTCTCGCTCTGTTAACGCCTGGGCTGTGAGTGTGAGTACTTGCTCGCTACGGCCGTCAGCTGCTAAGCCACATAACCTACAGCTCCACACCGCCACCACTAAATGTGTTATCTAGGAAATTCCGCGAAGCCCATTACGCCTTTTACTGTACCTAAGTTCACTGTAGGGCATGGTGTTCCAGTGTCTCTGCATCACTTGGGAGGTCCCCACATTCCGGACCACTAAGGGCAGGCACAGATCACTGTGCTCCTGCTGCTTGCCGCTAGAGAACAATGACCAATTCAGCTTTTCTTTCCTATTTCCCCAGCGAAGTATTTGTACTCTTGGCCTTGAAAGTTACTTATTCTGTGACTCTAGTCAGCTTTATAGTTTACAGCCTTGACTTTCCATCTGCTTTCATTTGAAACTACTTTTCTTTGCTAGCTCAATGTATTCTTGACCATCTCAATGGTTCCTTACCACACTTCAATCCTGACATCCTGATGGCCACCACCGCCCAAGCCCTAGAGACTTTTACGTCTCCCTAGCTTTTTTCCTTGCCTAGGTATGTACCTGAGCCTTCCGGATCCCTCTTTTACAGTTTCCATTGGGTTGACTTTCGACTGTCAGGTTGCCCTCACAAGAGCCCAGTTGGGGGACATTCCAAGGTCTTGGCCTGGATGATGAAATCAGAGCTCAGCTCAGCTCTGCTTAGCTCTCCCCGCCAGGGAATGCCAGTCAACTCCACGTGACCTGGTCTGGGGTTGGCACAACTAACCCAATTGGCCATATTCCGGGACAACCAACGTCACAGGGTGGTGCGGTCTCAATGACAACTTGCCATGTTAGTGGTTCATGATCATCACTCAATTGCGTCCATCTCATCGTCCAGCTCCCTCAGCTTCTCTCCCTTCATCTCCGTGATCTTCACTTCAAAACTATGCCTTTTCCCTTCGTTCTCCCCACAACCTCGGCCTTCTCATTCTCATCCAGCTTCAACAGCGATACCCACCCCTCACTGCCCCTCAGCGCCAGCACACACCGCGGGGTTGTGAGAGACGCTCTAAAGAAACACAAGCGCCTGCCGCCCACGTCGCAGTCATCCCACGTCTCCACCGTCATAGGAGCTCTTAATGGCTACATTCCCTACGCATTAGCCATTGACGCTGGTCTCAACCCGAACTCGCAGAATGGCGAAGGCATCGTTCTCAACGCCAAGTCCCCGCCCTCCATCGAATGGAGACCGACGCTCTCGGACAACGCTGTGCCCGGGCGAGAGCCTCCAAGGGTGAAGGTCCAGTCCATAGATCATGAAATTGCCTTCACTCTATCGACCCTCGCCAACTCGTACACTCTGGTTGCTCGCGCAGCGCTGCACCCGCTGTTCGTCACGACACAGGCCGTCCTTGACACGCAGCAGCGAACAGGCGCGATCCAGACGGCGACCAAGTATCTGCTGGATGCCGCATCGATATACGACTGGCTGGCATCCCGGGGAGAGAGGATCCAAACGCCGCCTCCGTGCAGCGACGTCGCTCCGTCCACGCTCCGCGCCATGTCCTCGCTTGCGCTTGCCGAGGCGACTCTGCTTGCCGTCCTGAAAGACGACCCGTACCCGGCCATTGTGGCCCAGGACCGCAACAAGAACGACCGCGAGTGGATGTACAAGGCGCCCGACATTCCCAAGGTCCGCGCCCACCTCTTCGCGCGCCTCTGCCTCGCCGCCGCCGAGCACGCCGCCCAGGCGTCCTCCCTCTGCCAGGCCGTGGGCCGGGGCCCCAGCAAGATCAACGAGGGCCTGCTCCGCTACCTCGAGGACCTCCGGAAGACCTGCCGCGCCAAGGCGTGCCGATTCTTCGGCATCGACGCCGAGATCGGTGGCCAGGCCGGCACGGCAATCGCCTGGTTGCAGGCTGGCCTGCAGGAGCTGGGTGTCGAGTCGAGGTACTCGGCCAAGGGAGGCTCCGGCTTCAGCCGCTTCAAGAAGGAGTGGACGGAGAAGCGCGAGGAGCGAAAGGTGGAAAAGGAGGCGGCATGGGGCGCCGACGGCGGCAAGGTCGAGGAGACGAGGGTTATCGAATTCCTCGAGGTCAAGTGGCACAAGCTCAACGACACGGTAAGTGGAGTTCTTATCCTCCCCGAAAACCGTCCTGAAAGTTCTGACACGTCCCCGCCTTGCAGATGAATGTGCAGGTCGTGCCTCCGGTCGGGCCCTTGCTGGCTCAGATGCCGTCCGGCCGCGAGATGCACACCCTCAAGCCGTTCCAGCCGCCAACGCTCGATCGCAGCATTCTGGAAGCCATGCGCGCCCCGCCGGAAAGGACCGACGACTACGAGGACGCGCTGAGCTCGGACGACGAGGCAAAGGGCCACGCCGGGCCCCCGGGAGGCTTTCCCGAGTCGAGGAGCGCAAGCACGTCGTACTACTAGGTGTTGTAGGGTCATCCAACTCGGCTGTTTGAGGAACGTTAGAGATGATGACTATGAATGGCACGTAGGCGGAAGGTTATAATGAGAATACAACCTTGATTCTTAGTCACAAGAGAGACAAATAGCCGGGCGAGGCAACTTATAGTTCCTTACGCCTCAAACCAAACATCTTGTTTGTGTAGGTTGGGCCTACCACAGAGCGACGCTGGGCATCATCGTCCGATTCTTGACACTTAACCCCTTTTCCCCACGAACGGTTTCCTTTCCAGGCTTCGGCTGTATGTATGACTGCCTTTCTGACAGCCCTCCTGTGCACCGCGCTCGGATGAAACCCTCCGCCGCAACGCACCGGCCTCCTGGGGCGATCAGGTATCCTGAAAAACCTCGGGATCTGGCTCTCGGAACCTGTCACAAGCAGGTCCCAAAGGCACAGCCCGGGGCGGCCCGTTTCGGTACTGAAGCGGACAGGAGACACACACCCATACACAAGCAAACACACACAATGGAATGGGAGAGGGGGGTAATGAAGCTCTCCGAGCTTGGGCCTCCTGTACTTGTCAGAGGCCCAGCAAATTCGATGACCAAGCTTCAGATGACGCTCTAGGGGCGGAGCTTAAAACATGTGAGCATATACGGGCAGTTTTTATTCGACCTCGGACTCTTTCGCCGAGGGGAGGGGAGGCCAGGTCGGTCCAGGTCGGGCATCGACGTAACGGGCCTTCGTAGAGGGTAGAATTTCTCCGCGTAGTCCGCGTGCTACGCGGCCACTCCGTTGAGGTTGACATATTACCACCCCGCCTCTTGTGGTCTTTGGTGGTTTGTTTGCTTCTCCTTAACCTCTTTTGTTCATTTGCTCACCAACATTGCAGGCCTTCCCCATTCCCTCTTCCGCCCGTCCTTCCCTCTCAAAAGGGATTCCGATGCGGAGGCACTCAATCGCCCATCCCGGCAGGGAAGACTACTCGTCCCATCGACGCAAGGTTTCCTTCTCTCCCACCATGATCAGCGCAGTCACCTCGCCCGTCGCCAGCACCATCACCACCGCCAGCACCTCCTCGTCCTCGACGACCAGGAGCAGCATCCTCGTCAACGGCCTCCCGCCGCCGTCCCCCGGCCTCCCGCTCCCCTTCAACCTCACCGACAGCGCGATCCTGCAGCGCGACTGCCACGTGCACAACGAGTGGGTCAGCTCCCGCAGCAAGAAGCGCTTCGCCGTCCTCGACCCGGGCACCGGCCGCGTCTGGGCGACCTGCCCGGACTGCACGAGGGACGACGTCGGCCCGGCCGTCAAGTCCGCCCACGCGGCCTTCACGGGGTTCTGGAGGGACACGCCGCCCCGCGAGCGCGCGCGCCTGCTGACCGCCTGGCACCACCTCATCCTCGCCGCGCGCCTCGACCTGGCCACGATCCTGGTCCACGAGACGGGGAAGCCGCTGCCCGAGGCCCTGGCGGAGGTCGAGTACGGCGCCGGCCTGACGCGGTGGTTCGCCGGGGAGGCGGAGCGCTTGCATCAAGGTCCCGTCACCCCCGCCCCCAGCTCTCCCGTATCACCCCGTCCGCCACCGACGCCAGCTACCCCAGGCACGACCAGCGGCACGCCCACAACGAGCGCATTCAAGGGGAGAAGACCCGCGGTCCTCAAGCAACCCGTCGGCGTCGTCCTCGCCCTGATACCGTGGAGCTTCCCCCTCGCCCTCACCCTCCGGAAATCCGCCGCCGCCCTCGCCGCAGGCTGCACCGTCATCGTCAAGCCCTCCCCCGAGACGCCCCTGACGGCGCTCGCGCTCGCCTGCCTCGCGGACCGCGTCGGCTTCCCCGCCGGCGCCGTCAACGTGATCACGACCAGCCTGGGCAACACCCCCTCCGTCGCCGAGGCGCTGTGCATGCACCCTTCCGTCCGGGCCGTAAGCTTCACCGGCAGCGCGCGCGTGGGGAAGCGCGTCGCCGCGGCCTGCACGCGCAACCTGAAACGCCTCACCCTCGACTTGGGCGGGAACTGTCCGTTTGTAGTCTTTGACGACGCCGACCTCGAGACCGCGGCCAGGGAGCTGGTGGCGCTGAAGTGGCGGCATGCGGGGCAGGCGTGCATCGCGCCGAACCGGTGCTACGTCCAGCGCCGGGCGTACGAGTCCTTTTCCCGGCTGGTAGTAAAAGAAGCAGACAAGCTCCGGATCGGACACGGAATGGCGCGGGAGACGACCCTAGGACCGCTGACGACGATCCGCGGGCTGTACAAGGCGGAGGCGCTGTGCAAGGACGCGCTGGATAAGGGCGCCGTGAGGCTCCTCGGCACGGGGCGGAGGGAAGCCGGGGACGGGTACTTCATGACGCCGACGGTGCTGGGCCGGATGAGCGACTCGATGCTCATGTGCCGCGAGGAGATCTTCGCGCCGATCTTGGGGTTGTACGTGTTTGATACGGAGGACGAGGTCGTGAGGAGGGCGAATGATACGCCCGTCGGGCTGGCGGGATACGTTTTCACGAAGAGCTCCGAGAGGTTGGGGAGGATGTTTGAGAGGTTGGAGGTCGGGGTTCTTGGGATGGTGAGTCGAGAATACACTGGCTTATTGATCCGGAAGTCCTGTTAGAATAGGGACGTTACTGACATGGAGCTTAGAACACGGTTTCTCTGGTAACGGACACGCCGGTACCCTCCGGCAACAACGGCAACGGATACGGGCCCGGCGGCCCGAGGGCCACTACCTTGGACGAGTTCCTCGTGACGAAGTCGGGTGCGATGGTTGTGGAAACGCCTTGAAGGGGTTATGACGACGGGAAACGAGGGTTCGGAGTTCACGGCGGCGTATGTAAGACTCGGTGTTGGGTTTGATATCGGTTTTTTCACCAGGAGGTACTATGCATCGAGACGGTCGAGGAGGCCTGGAAATCTGACCTTTTTCTCCCGAGAGTACTATCTGCATTGTCATTATCAAATGCAGCAAAAAAGAACCTCTAATTTCCGATCTCTGTGTCACTGCATCATCCAACCGCAACCTTGAAAAACAGTGATTCACAATCCCACCTTCAACCCGCGGTAACCCTCACTCGTCAAAGCTAATAGATTATCAAGCGAGAATGGTCATATGCAAGCTACGACTGATGATGATTTACTGAATTTCATCTTGAGGCGAGATCGGCCATGATGTCTACATCTATCTGGTGTACAGTAATACGTACTACAGGTATCCAATGACGGGGTAATTACCCAATGACCTTCCAAGTAGTTGCCTAAAGTTGGATCAAAACATGGCTGGCTGCACTTGAGAGCTGCTAGTTCGTTGATCAGCACGAAAAGATGAGAGGGCCACGATCAAGACCACGGCGGCCAGAAGCGAGGCCCCGCCCTCCCAACACCGCCAGCTCCCCTACGCCACCGCGACCCCGTCAACGACGACGGGGACACCAAAGAAGCTGGCGACAGCCTCGGGAAGGGCATCGAGCTCGGCGTTCTCGGCCTCGTCCATCAGCCGCGCTCTCTCGTCCATCACCAAGGCCACCCACCGCAGCTCGGCCGCCTGCCTCCTCTCTTGCTCCTTCTTCGCCTCCGCCAGGTTCTCCTCGTGCCACCGCACGATGTTGGACAGGACTTCCGCCTTGACGGCCGTCTCCTCGTCCGCCTTGTTTTTGTAACGGACCAGCCACTCCTCCTGGCGCTGGCGAAATAAGCGCGCATCCCTGTCCAGCCTCTCCCGCAGCACCTGCATGTACTCGTTGATGTTCTCCATGCGTCCCCTCGTATTGGCGAAGTCCTTGAGGTCCCGCAAGTACCGTTCTTCGAGCTTCTTGTCTTTCTGGGCCCGGCGATTGTAGTCGTCTTGGAGCCAAAGTTCCCACTCGACACGGTTTCGGGCCTTGTTTTCGTTAAACTCGGCCATCTCCGCCTTTTGCCTGGCGGCGAGCTCCTCCGTGGAGGTGGAGGCGTCTTGCAACGAAGTATACCTCTCCCTGCGGTGCTGGTACGCGACCAACCCCTTCTGCTGGTTGTGGAGCTCCTCGAGGCGCCGGCGCAGCCTACGGAAGCTCACCCCAATCTCGTGCCGCCGCTGATTCTCCCAGCGCACCCTCAGCGCGAGTGCCCGCAATCGCTCCTCCTCCTCTCGCCTCTCCCTTTCCTCGGCCTCCGCGATCTGGCGCAGGGCGTCGCGCAGCTCCGACTCGGCCTCGGCCTCCCTCACCTGCCTCAGCTCCCTCCTAGCCAGGACTTGATTCTTCAGGGCATTTAGGTCTTCAATGGTGCACTCGCAGGTCTTCCACCTCTCTCCGCACACATAGCAGAACTGGTAACCGCACCGGCAGCTCATGTGCTCGCACGCCTCGCTGTGCTCAACGATCGACCGGCACTGGGCGCAGCGCTGCCAGCCCTCCTCCCTGGCTAGCTCGTTGGTCAGGGCCACGTCGGGGTCCCTCGGACACTCTTCCCCAATGTGCTGCGGCTCGCGGCATATGGTGCAGGTTTGGTGGTCGGCGTCGCAGTGCCCGAGGTGCTGGATCCTGTCGATGCGGGCCGGCCTGATCCAGAGGTTGCAGTCGCGCTGGCTGCAATAGACGCGGTCGGCAACGGGCACGCTCCACTCCTCGGAGCGGTTGCGGTAGGTCTCGTGCAGGTCGTTGGAGGCATAGCGAATGACGGTGCGGAAGGGGATGACGTTGAGGCAGCACTTGGGAGGCCACTGCTGTTCGTTCTGAGTGGCCGTCCTGACGAGGCGGTCGAAGCACTCTTGGCAGTAGCTGTGGCAGGTGACTTTGATCATCTCTTGAGGGCTGAAATCCTCGAAGCACGATACACATTCATCTGTGCTTGGCTCGGGTGGGTTTACCCATACCACCGCAGGCGGTCGATTGATGGGCGGTTGACTAGCGGTTGTGTTTGTGTTCTCGTCTGGAGGTGTCTCGATGTCGGTCGTGCTGGAACTCCCGCCGGATCGGAGAGAGAGCCGGGAAGAAAGAGGCACATACTTCTTGCTGGGCCTTCTCAATCGCAGCATATCTCTCAAGGAGAAACGGCTCTTCTTGGGCTGAACGTGCAGAACGGCGGGTCGGCTGGTCGACGGCCCCTCGCCGTTTCCCGCGAAATATGGAAGCGGTGCTTCGAGAAGGTCCTCACCGGACCTGGCCGAGACGATGACGGGGAGATGTGGCTCTTTCCCCTTGCCTTTGGCTTCTTGTCGGGAAGTTCTCTCCGCCTCGACTCTCTCTGCCTCGACTCCCTCTGCCTCGACTCTCTCTGCCTCAATTCTTTCCGCCTCAGCGCGCTCCCTCTCCTCTTGTTCCCGAATTTCACGTTCTCGTCTCTCTGTTATGCTTGTTCTTACGTTTGTGACGGACGTTTTTAGAATGCCGATTAGGATCTCGTTGGTGGTGTTCGGAGCCCATTGAAGGGCGGCTGGGGGCTCGTACTCCTCCCACTCATCACCAGTTGCCGGCTCGATTATCGGTTCTTCCTCCACTTGGGCGATCGCTCGCCGTCTGGGGCTCGATGGACCAGCTTCGCCACGGCCCCAAGCCAAGTTGTGCCGTCGGGAATGTTGAACACTCATATCAGATGAGTCTGAGGATGAGTCCGAGGATGAGTCTGGGGATGATCCTGGGGGTGAGTCTGGCCAATAGTCTGAGGATGAGTCTGAGGACGAGTCTAAGGTCGGTTTGGTTATAGCCTGTCCCATTTCGGGTAGCATTTTAGTCGCGATAAAGGAGAGAAACAGACGACGAGAAATTCAAACTGCAAAAGTCAACCGAAGAGGACAAAAAGTTTTATAGTGCGACCCAAGTCGAAAAAAAAAAAAAAACCCCCATCCGAGTCATCATCACAGTTTTCGAACGCGCGCCACATGACGCCGGGCCTCGAACGTTATAAACAGCCACCGAGCCGCACGAAACCTGCATGGGAAGATTTAATCGAGCTGGTACAACATAACAATTAGCGAGCCTCGCGACAAGTGACGAGGCACTCTCGCTCCCCCCTACCAAGGGGGACACCGCGGTCCGAGTCTGCCCCGGCTGGCTCTGGCGAGCATGGAGCATAGCCAGACGGGCGAGACGACACGACGGCCCAAAGCGGCCTTAGTGCTCGTCCGCGAGAATTGCAGATTGCACCAATGGCCGAGGCAGACTGCATCACGACAACGCGAGCTGAGAACAGGTTGGTCGCGGAGGTGGGGAATGGTATGTAAGAAGAGCGTGTGGAAGATCCAGTTGGCGGGTGACTGAATTTTGGGTGAGCGTCGGGCGGCGGTCGTGGGGGCGGAGTCGGAGAAGGACCGGGGCTATGCACCACGTCTTCCCCGTCTACCTGTGTCCGTCACCGAAGGGATCATTCTGGGCAACCACCTACCTCGACAGAATGCCAAAACAACGTTTCTGCCGTTCTATTCGTTGGCGAACAAGGCTGTACAGCCTAGGTTCGTATGACTATGCAGTAATAGTCTCCATCTTATCGGTCGCTCTCCTCTCCCGTCTCGGTGGTTTGTCTCATCTGTATCAATCTTCCAAGCCAAAAATAACGGCATGCATGGGATACAACTGTAGTCGATTGTGGCTGCTCCAACGCATGTCAAAGTGTTAAGGTTGAGATGATAGCCACCACACTTCGCCCATCAACAAAACTCTACTGTGCATGTGACCGATAATCTGATAACACACACAGCCACTGCCATCTCTCCGCCGGAGATACCCAAACATCGACAGTTGGTTGACTCGGCCGAAGACGGGCGGGCCGGTCGTTTATCGTTGAACATCCCGCTTCTGGAGGTGCTGTTGGTTTGGCTGCAAGAAGCGGCCAGAGTCAATCTTTGAGCCTCATAGCCTCGATATCATTCGTCGCTTTCACGGAAACAATGTGGTCGGCTCTGTTCGTTGGTACTTCGCCGCACCAACTGATAACCGCCGTATCGAAGTTATGGCGGAACCACCGGCCCAACCCAACAACTACCACCCCTCAGATCTTCGACTTCACCTTGCCAAACTCGACCTTGTTGATGCAGGACCCGACATTCTCCAGCCCGACCTCGACGACGTCTCCATCCTTCAGCCAAAGCTGGGGCTTGCGGCCCATGCCGACGCCCTCGGGACTGCAGGTAAGCGTTAGCGAAAAGACATACATCGCCCCTTTACGCGATCTACTTACGTTCCGGTAAAGATGACGTCTCCCGGCAGCAGGGTGGTACCCTGGCTCAAGAACGAAATGGTCTTCTTGATGCCAAAGATCATATCCTTGGTGTTGTTGTTCTACCCCAACCGTCAGCCCGGCTCACCAAATTTCCACTTCCGCCAGCACTCACCTGAACAGTCTCCCCGTTGACCTTAGTAAAGATCTTAAGGTTCTGCGGGTCCCCGGCGACCTTGCCCGTTACGATCCCGGGCCCGAACGGCGCCCAGCCGTCGAAGCCCTTGCCGAGCGACCACTGCCCGCCGCCGCGCTGGATCTGCCACTCGCGGTGCGACACGTCGTTGCCGACGGCGTACCCGAGGACGTAGTCGAGCGCCTCGTCCTCCGACACGTCGGAGGCGGTCCGGCCGATGACGACGACCAGCTCGCACTCGTAGTCCAGCGTGCTGCCCGTCTGGGCGACCGGGTGCACGGGGATCGGGTCGGTGGGGCCGGCGAGCGAGGTTGCGGGTTTGTACTGCACGGAGTCAGTGTGTGGCCAGGCTGGTTCTTCTGACGACTAGAGACTTACAAAGAGAACTGGGAACTTGGGAATCGCCATATTCGACTGTACAAGGTTAGTTGGTGGATGCCATGACTGGTTGATCGATATCGACAGACCTCCTTGGCGTGGTTGGCGTAGTTGAGACCCAGGCACCTCACCGTCTTGACGTGCTCAGGCGCCAGGGGGGCCAGCAGCATGCGGATGTCGGCGACGTTGTCCGTCACGTCGTGACGGCCGAAGATGTCGCCCGTGACGATGCGGGCCTGCCTCGCCTTGGCGATGTCGGTGACGCCGCTGGGGAGGATCGCATCGCCGTAGTACGTCTTGCCGTCGCGCGCGAGGAAGCGGACGAGTCTCTGGGAGGCGTATCAGTAAGCGGGGACATCGGAGCGGGCATGGATCGATAAGGCTCACGGAAAATGATGCCATTATGGAGGTTATTAGTGTAGCTAGACAGAAAAGTATGAAACAGGGCCCTCAATTGGTACAGATGATTGAAAAAAGTATAATGACCGAGATGAGCTGTCGCGGTAGATGTCGGAGGGATGGAGGTGCAGTGTGGGTGTCGAAGATGCCGAACGCCGGTGCCGGGCGACGAGAGCTGGGCCCCACTCTTCCCCCGCAATCTCTCCAAACCCGGCCAAATCCGGTCAACCGGCAGTATCCGTAGCAGCACTCAATAAGTAGCAACCTTCACCATCTCACACTGAGGCAAGTTTCTACAAGTCGAACTGAATCTCATTGTGACATTTTGTCGCCCAACTAGCATGTTTCCCCTCGACAGCTACTCAGAACCTCGTCATCCGCATGAAGTGTGCCATAACCAGAGCAACCCCCCCTCCCTGTGACTAGGTACGGACGCTACATAACATGGGCTTTAGTTCTCGCACGCTAGAGACTCACCAGCCCCTCTACCGCCGCCCCTCGATACAAAGACCGTCATAGAAAGTGAAGACCTCGCAACCGTCAACTTCCTCCGGGTAGATGACCAGAGGGATCTGGTAAGTGAAGAGGTTGCAAAAGGTGTCGTGGTTGTCGTAGAGCTGCCCGATCTGGACGCTCTTGCAGTCCGGGTTCGCGTGGCACGCGTCCAAGCACTGCTTCGTGGTCCTCAGCCAGATGGTCGTGATCCAGCCGTACCCGAAGTGGCAGCCGGGCGTGCCGCCGCAGGGCGCCTGGTAGAGGTTGACCCTCCCCGCGCCGCCGCACGTGTCGGCTCGGTTGCCCTTGCACGTCATGTCGCACCCGCTGGCGGCCGGCGTGTTGCCGCCCTCGATGGAGTTGCCGCAGAAGCACTCGGATCCGTACTCGAGACCGGCCCAGGGGTACTTGAGGCCGGCGCACTTGGAGACGCACTGGGCGGCACTGAACTTTTCAAAATCGTGCACCTTGAACGAGAGAGCGCGGGTCGAGGCGCTGTCGGTGTGGCAGCCCTTGGAGGTCCAGCCGTCGGGAATGATGCTGGGGCCTCCCATGGGGACGGAGCTCAGGTAGATGTTGATGGCCTGCGCGCCGCCGCAGAATTGCGTCTTGTCGGCGGTGCAGGCCATGTTGCACTTCTTGTCCGAAGTAGGGGCGCCGCCGTTCTGGATGCTGGTGCCGCAGAAACACTCCTCGCCAAACTCGAGGCCGGCGTACGGGAAGCCCTCGCTGGCACAGGCTGACGTGCAGTCGCTGACCTTGACCTTGCCAGTCAGGCTCATGCGGTAGGTTAGGGTGCGCGCCGAAGGATGGTCCGAATAGCATCCGATCGAGTTGAAGCCTCCAGAGGCGGCCAGGACGGTAGGCCCCGTGTCGCCGTTGGTGAAGACGTTGATGCGTCCGCCCTCGCCGCAAACCTCGTTGTCGTTGCCGGTGCACTTCTTGCTGCACTCGCTCTCAGGAGACTTGAGAGCAGCGGCATCGAGGGCGTACCCGCAGAAGCACTCCTTGCCCCATTCGACACCGGCCATGCCTGAGCTTGGTTAGTTCTCGGCTGCTCTGGTTGGATGTTGGATCATGTGGAAGCATAGAAGCACGCACCGTATCCCTTGCTCTCACAATATTGGATGCACTTCTCCTGCGTCAAGCCGTCGGCCCCCGAGCCACTCGGCGACCAGCTGGTTCCAGACAGAACCCTGTTGGATGGGGTATCGGTGAAGCTGCGGATGGACGTGTAAGTACGCGTCTGCACTACTCGGGGGACACGCAGGAAACTCACCATCCCTGGTAGGACCAACCAGACGGCAGAGCATCGCAAATGCCGTCGACGAAGCGCTTCAGCACCACGCCGCGTCGAACCGAAGTTCCGCGAGAAACGAGCTCGACAGAACGCTTGGGAGCGGGCTGTGTGTTGTTCTGCGCGGTGTCGATGTTCTGAACAGCGATACCATTCACCGAACCGGGAATCGCATCGGCCGCAGAAGCGACAGAGGCGAGCGTGAGGCCCACGATGCGGAGGTATGACAGGGTGTGCATGATTGCAGAGGGGTAGGCTGCTCAACTCTGTTGAAGGTATTGGGATAGACTACCAGGGAGAGAAAAGATGGCTGAGAAAAGATGGCTGATGAAGAGGATGAGGGTGAAGAAAGGACAGGCATCGGACTTGACGATGAGTAGAACATATATACATCATGGACCATATTTTCAGTTCAATACGCCGCATGTGGAATCCGACATGCAGCAACTGCATATGCGAGCCTTTCGAAGGTGTTCTAAAGTCCGTCGTCTTGGCATATGACGATAGTTTTCAGCTCCGAGGCTGGTGGTGTTTTTCCGATTCAGTCTCGATGGCCACAAACGATGTATTCCAGGAGTGTTGTTTGGCCTCCCAGGGTCCAGAAGACGCAGCCCGTGCATACGGCGTTCAGAAGAGAGCTTACTAGTCGAAGCTCTGCCCTCCTAGACTAAGGCCTGGCCGCCGCCCAGGGCACGGAGGGTAGCCACGAGGGTCCTCATTGTCCAGAACGTGGTTCCCCATCTAACATGGAGAACCTTTCACCGCCAAGTGCCTACACACAAGCGCGGAGCGTGGCTAAAGGCGCGCCGTTGTCGACTTCTATGTTTCCCCTGAAACTCCAGTCCTCGGAACCTATGCTTCAAGAGGGGATAAACCGTACACTAGGCAACTTCCAGCTGGAATGTTTACTGGGCGTGGATCTCTCTTCAGCCTCAGACTAACTAAACAGTCCATCGTGGTTGGTCGGCGACACAATGTTCGATTCCGAGGCCACGCCCAATCTTGGCATGCCTCATGGTCTTTGTTGCGTCTTTGACAGCTTCGACTGAACCTGCCTATACCTAGTCTCGGGTAGACTTGGGGGTTGTTTACCGATGAAAACCGCCAGGACGCCTCCTAAGGCAGATAGGAAAGGCTGTGAATCTCAAGTTCGAGCTGAAAGAGGCGCTCTTCTTGGACAACGAACAAGCAGAGAGTAGTAGGGGGCAGAATAAACAACATAAGCTTTGCACCGCAGCCACCGCTCGCTTGGCATAGGTCGCGCCAAAAGTAGTCTCCTTCGTACGGTGGCGCGGTCGAGGTCCAGACAGAGTTATTAAGGTCAGTAGCAGAGACTAGCTTAAGTAGTTGAGTAGGTAGTAGCGTAGCAAGGCAGCTGAAATAACGAAATTGTTGATAATTGATGGGAAATGGCTTTTGAACTAACCCCACGTTTACAAGGGGCCCGGGCCCAGGCCAGCGGATCGTGAGCTCGGCTCCTAACCTAGCTTGAGCTGAATGCGCTATCCTCTTTTGGGATATGGACCCGTATTTATTACTGCTGAGTCACCGATCCCTTCCAACCGTCATTGGCTCAGGTATCCGTACACCAAGTACTTCCTGACATCAACGACTCGAGACTTCTTTCTTGAACGTCTGGAGAGGCAACGCGACTTCCACCGCATCTCCTCAGAAGTAATTTTTCACCATGGCAGGTGCAAGGCGTGGGCTCTCCGGACTTCAGAAAGAGGTCCTGGCGCTCTACAGGCAATGTCTGCGGGAGATCCGCAAGAAGCCAGAGGTGAGTAGCTCCCACACAGGGCTTGCTGAACCTGAACCGTGTGTGTTTCCCCAGCACTAACGGACGACGCTCAGATTGCCCAGTCTCATTTTAGATCCTTCGCTAGGCAAGCTGCATGTTGTCAACACAAGAGACGCGGACGCGAGCGAGCTGACCACTGCTGCAGGACCGAGTTTGACAAGTATCTCGCGGTAGACAAACGCGACTTCTCCGTGGTTGAGCACCTGCTACGGAAAGGCCGCCGCCAGCTCGAGACGTACTCATCTCCCAGCATCAAGGATGTCATGAGGTGAAGGCGCTGCCGCCGCCCCATTGCCGAACTGCAACCCGGCTCCTTCCGGCTTCTTCTGCAGGAAGGCGCCTATGTATTACTAGCAGAGGAAGGACATCCCACCTCACCCAGTGGACCTCGAGCGAGACGAAGACGGCGCGGGGTGCGAAGGGGATGTCGTCGACTCCCTCCTCCCCGTTTCGCCACATCACGTCTGCCCCTATACCGCGTTTTGTTACCTAGAACACATGATACCATCAACAATTCTTCTTTGGAAACAATTCTGATATCCCAAACTCCCACGGAGCATGGACAATGCTTGAATGCGACAGAGTCTTTCGAGACTGCAACTGCCTTTCGCCCCACGTCTCACCGCCCTTCCCCAGACCCCAGCCGCATATAGCACATCAAGCTGCGGAAGATATCTCGCGCAAGCCACTGAGCCCCTCCGTCGAAAGCCTCCGCCGCCAGCAGCGGTTTGTCGTCCGGTCACAGCGACTCGGAAAAGTCAGGCTCCCCTCGGGCAGAGTTTCCCAGCCACGCAGAACTTCAGCTCCCGTCAGGAGGTCGAGTCGACCTAGCTCAATCCCTCTTGCAGCTTCAGTGGCACAGGAGAGAGAGCTTGAAAGACTCCGCCGTACCATAGCTTCTGATGCTCTTCGACCTCTGACACCGAGTCCTCGACGAATTAACAACCAGTCGATCCAAAGAACACCCCCTCGGTGGTATATCGCCATGGATGACCCCGCGCGACCAGGTCCCAGCACCAGACGTGATCACAGGTTCGGCCAAGCTCCGCCAGGCGCGGCTGGCGCCCACCGTGCTCGGAAGGCTCCCAAGGATCCTGCAAGACCACTTGCAGACCATTTTGGTTCTCCAACCCGACGCAAAGCCACGAACACTCGAGTCCAGCGTATGGCGCCCATTGGCAGCCCTCCTCGGAAGCGAGAGTTCCCTTTGTCGGCTGGGAGAGAACCTGTCGGCTCTTTCGATCACCGCGAGTCGTTACCCGCTAACGAGAAGCGCTTCGGAGTTTCAGATCCACAGCTTTAGGAGGCTGTTCGCAGAAGCCTCTCGCAGCAAAGTCAGGTGTCGTTGATCGCATCTCCGTCCAAACTATCATCCAAACCGTCACTGAAGGTACCGCCGCAACCACCTTCTAGGACTTCAAGTCGTCGTAGAGCAGTGGATAGATTTGCCAGGCAGCTCGAGATATACGCCGAACGTAGGGAGGCCGCCGGTAACCTCCCGGTAAACACGCCAACGCCCGAATCCGTAGTTTCGCTTCGTACAGTTTCGCTTCTGAAGCCATACGAAGACCAGTTTGTGGCTGCGGGCTTGGCCGTGACATCTGCTCAGCAACAACAAAAACCACCCCCGGTCGAAAGGCCGGCTAAGGGCGAGAAGGTGGAAGATGATACAGGTGCACCGACTGCGAGGCCTCAACACAAGAGTTCAAAAGCACCAGAACAGCCGGGCCGCCTGCAGCTTAACGGCTTGAGGAGCCGGTCGTGGAGCTCTGAGTCCTCGAGCAGCGTCGTGACAGAGGTTGCTTTTACTCAGCCAAACGACTGGGAAATTGCATTTATCGATGAAGTACCGCCGAAAAAGCCTGGATGCTGTGGCATAACATGCTTCTCAGGGCCGAGGGACGAGTCGAACGAGGTGCTTAATACTCGAGCCCCGCCCGTTTCAACGCCTGCAACCATCGATACCCCCAAGAAGATCCTTGCCAAGTGGGAGCCGGTATACGACTACAAGGAAGAGGAAATCTTCATTACATCTCCGAGTCAGTATTGTGAGGTCGTCAAGTGTGATTTCGTAGCTAATTTGTGTAAAGAGGGAACAGAATTTCGAGACCCTCGGGTGAAAACGTGGCATGGCAATCCTGCGCAACGCCCCTCCAATTTTCGACCGGGACTTGTACCCGCCCCGGCGGATAAAGGGATTGAAGCCCCCAGTCCAACAACTAAAACGTTTAAAGAGCCCACATCTGAAAAGGAAAACACCCCACCAATACCCCCTAGAGCACCAGGTCGGCTCAAGCCTGGAGCGAAACCGTCCGAGCAGATCAAAGGCCTTCGAAAGCCCGAACAACAGAACGCTTTCACGGAGAGAGTCAAAGCGATCCTGGAGGAAGCAGAAGCAGAAGCGGAACCGTCCGGCAGGGTTCCTATCACGGGACGGCCCGCCGCAGCAGAGTCCGTGTCTGACGAGAATATTCCTACCAGGCCGACAAGCGAAAACAGACCGACTTCAAGGAGACATGCTGATGGAAAGCTACTCAGAGTTTCTATCAGACAGCCGGAGCGGAAGTCCAAGGCAAAGTCAGCCGTCCAACAAAAACAGTTGCCTGTCGGGCCTCAGCCCAGTTCGAATGCAGAGGGGGAAAAGCTTCAAAATTTACCAGAGACGCTGGTTGTTCCGGAAAAGAAACAGAAGGAACCATCGGCCGCGACGAGTCAGGATACTGCGCTGCCGAATCCAAGCTTACCGTCCACGTGGAGACTGACTTTGAGCACTCCGTCATCGCTTGAGGTGGCGATGGACGCTGCTAATCGGCATATGGAGGAAAGAGAGGCAGAGTCGAATGGTAACCCGCCCATGCCGCCCGTGAAGTTGGAGAAAACGGCCGAGCAAGATGCGACCACGAAGACGGAACATGAAGATCCGCCTGCAAGCAAGCAAAAGCCACTGCCGTCGGAGGACGAGCCTGAGCCGGTAACCGACTCTTCAAAGCACACCTCCCAGCAAAGCTCTAGCTCGGCTCCTTCATCTTCAGACTATCCAGATCGAGATATAGATGACAGAGATGTGCTGCGCGGCCTCCACATCGCAATATCGGCAGCATGCGATGAAGAGGTTGATGAATGGATTCGGCAAAAGACAGGTGTGCGCATTCGACGCTTCCTGGCGGATTTACGGGCCTTCGAGACTCTGGATGAGGAGAGGCCGACTGGCCCAAGTCAGGACCGGGCAAGGAAGAGGAGAGCCGAATCGAGAAAGCTCAAGAGCCAGATCCGGAAGTCTAAAGCTGCCAGAGAACTGAGAGCTAGGGCGGGGAAGAAAGCTTAGGATCGGCCAGTGTTTGACTACTGGATACATGTTACGCTCTTAATATAGACTTAGCAGCCGTAGCCCCTAAACACGTTGTTCTGCCACTACGATGACTTTTTCACTTATTGCCGCTGTGAAATCAACTATTCATCGTCCGGAGTGACCGAAGGATTCTCGGCGGAGAAGCGCACTGTGGAGTGACCCTGCCAAACAAACGGCCAAGTGAGATGGGAGTTGGCGCCGAGAGACGGGTTGAGCTGGGCGTGATCTTGGCGATTCCTGGCGTATGTGCTTAGAAAATGCTTGTTTTCACATTCAACACTGCACGTTCCCCCACACTTGATATTCAAGATCCGCCACCAGGTTCAAAAGAGACCAGCATTTTATTATTATAAGTCGTATCATTATATGTGTGTCGCATGAATCTAAAACATCATCGAGGGTTGGTGTGGGGTATCTGCATGCTCATATGCTCTTTTTCTCTCTCTCCTTCACTTCTTTTCTTTGCTTTCAAGACATTCCAATCAAGGGACGCTTTTGGAGATATATGCAAAACATCATCTTAGCCGCGCTTGTGCTCAAACTCCTCGGCCTCGTGGCCGATCTTGACCTCCTGCTCGACCTGGGCGAGGTCGACGTCTGCGACCTCGGCGTCCGGGCCGTCGATGACCTTGACGAGCTCCTCGAGGGTGGGGCCCTTGGTCTCGACGTAGAAGAAGTAGACGAAGGTGAGCTCGAGGAAGATCCAGCACTGAAAGGGGGGAGAGGCGTTAGCTTCACGTTTTTGCGGTAGACGGCTGAGCAGATGGGAAGAGAGAGGGTGGCTTACGGTGTAGATGAGGTACAGCTTCCATGTGTGGCCGACGAAGTGGTCAAAGGCCAGGGGGTTGGCGTAGTTGTTGAGGGTGAGGGCGGCCTGGACGACGAGGTTGACGATCATGAGACCCTTGGCGCGCAGCTTGTAGGGCAGGATCTCGATGGAGTAGCTGATGAGCAGGCCGGACCAGGCGAAGGCATAAAAGAAGCCGAAGAGCCAGATGAAGAAGATCATGGCGTAGTTGGAGCCGGGGGAGCCGTGCTCCTCGTACAGGCCGGCGGAGAGGGTCCAGAAGACGAAGGTCATGAGCATGCCGCCAGTGGAGGCGAGGAAGATGGGCCGGCGACCGAACTTGTCGACCTGCATGGCCAGGGTGAGCGAGACGACCAGGGACAGACCGGTCTGGCCGGCGGAGAGGCCCAGCCTGGCGGTGGAGTCGCCGATGCCCGCGTTGGTGTAGAGGATGCTGGTGTAGTTGGAGATGATGGCGTTGCCGGACCACTGGGAGAAGAGACCGAGGGAGATGAGGACGATGAAGCGGTACTTGTTTCCGGGGGTGCGGAAGAAGTCGAGGTAGCTGCTGCCGTCCTTGGCGGCGAGCTCGCGCTTGATGGTCTCGCGGATCTCACGGAACTCGAACTGGACGGTCGGGTGGTTGTTGTCGCCGTTGGCGTGGAAGCGGCCGAGGATGTCGAGGGCCTCGTCGTGGCGGTCCTTGGCGATGAGGTAGCGGGGGGACTCGGGGACCCAGAAGATGAAGAGGAGCTGGAAGACCGAGGGGACAGCCTGGCCGAGGGCGGGGATTCTCCACGACCACTCGTTCCCGAGGAAGCCCGTGCCGAAGGACAGCCAGGCGACGATGAGGGCGCCGACGTTCCACAGGCAGTTGTCTGGAGCGTGTTAGTTCGCAGAGCGCGGGAGGCGTTCGAGGCGCGCAGGGGTCGCTTACAAACTGTGGTCAGACGGGCGCGATGCTGGGGATGGCAAAGCTCGGCGAGCAACATGGGAGAGGCGATCTGGGCGAAAGAGTTGCCGAAACCGAGGAGGACGCGGCCGCCCATGAACACTGTAGGAGGTAAGCCACTGCTCCTGGCTGCGCATTCGAGCTACTTACTGCCCATGTTCTTGCAGGCACCCTGGAGGACGGCACCGGCGACCATGATCAAACAGCCGATAGCGATGGGCATCTTACGGCCGAAGTTGTCTGCAATCATGGGACTATTTGAGTTGGTCAGTGGGAAAGCCGGCGGAAACAGGGTATTAGCGGGCGTTTCTTACACCACCGGGATGGAGACCAAACTGCCGATTTGGTAGAGAGCAGCGAGGAGACCGAGCTCGCTTCCCTTGGGGTGGTGGAAGAATTCCTGCCACGAGTCGAAGTTCTGGACAGAGTTGAAGAACATGCTGTATGGAGAAGAAGTGGTTAGTGAAGGGTCCATTGACGGCGCGAATGTCGACAAACGTACCCATCGTAACCGGTGGTGGCCGAGGCAACGCAAAGAACAATCGCGAAGAAGTAGAGCTTGCGCAGACCAGGCTCCTTGATCCAGTTGACCTTCTCAAAGTCGGGAGCCTCCTCCTGAGCTTGGACGGTGGCCTCGCCCTTTGGCTTCTTTTGCGACAGGCCTTTCAAGAAACCCATCTTGATAATGGCTCGAAGGCGTCGAGTAACGGGATCAGGCGCCTGCTTGTAGTAGTTTCGCTTCCGCTGGCAGATGGGTAGCAAAAGCCGGAGTAGTCTCGGTGTATTGGGCCAGAGAATGACTGGAGAGGGACAACAGAGGGAAGAGGGACGATCTACGACGCGGGGTCTCCAGGTCTGTTATATGGATCCGTGGATCATAAGACGAACACTGGGAGAAACACCAGACGTTGCGTGCTACAGTGCGAGCGCTCCAGACGGAGTATCGGTCCGTGGGGTCTAGGTTCCGAGATGGTCTCCTTTCAATGTTGGGATGTCAGGTGGAAACCACTTGGTTGGGATCCTTTGCGCGACGTCCTGGTCGGAAGCATGCCGGCCCCAATCAGCTGTCATGATCAAGCTATTCGTGAATCTCTCGGAGCACGAGCAGCCTGCAGCCAAGGTGATACCGGACCATGGTGAACCAGGGTCGGGGACTTGAGCGGCAGGGGATTGCTACTTTCGACCGGCAAAAACCAGTCCACGAGAGCGACGTTTCAAGGAAAAGCTTCGTCACTAAAGTGCTAGATGCCCCCCGCCCCGGTAGGACTGCTAGTCAGAATTACGTCCTCGTCCTAAGGTCTTCTTTCCCAATAACCTGGGGCCGTCCGAACGGCTGAATGCAAAAAGACTTCGAACTCTTGCGATTGTATTTTGCCGGGCGTGTTCAGTGGGACACCGGGATCCCACTAGACAAGGACGAGACTAGAAGAGAGGTATGCGCGACTGCGCGTTCCACTTGGACGTTCCCCCTGGGGTCCTATGGAGAAGTCCAGTTGAAGTGGAGATACGGAGACAGCAGGGAAGTGTTGACCAAGTGGAGGTTGCGACGGTCTCGCCCGCAAGGCTCCTCGCTGTTTCCGTAATGCCTCGGACCAACTTTGTCCCCAGGCTTTCAAGAGTGCGTCTAGCCTCTAAAATACGAGAGAAACGTTATGCGAAGGCCCTTCTATCGACGTGCCTGGCCGAATGCACGGGCGAGAGAGGCCTACAGAACTTCTTTCGTGACACCTCCATACCCCAGAGACATCCCGGCAAGCGGGACGGTGAAGGACGGGTACAAAAGGAATCGCAAAATTAGACGAGGTTTGGGGTTGACTAGTGTTAGTTGACCGCTGCGGGGAACATAGGACCGAGGAAAAGGGCCGGTTGCTAGACCGTTTGTGAAATCGGCCGGGGAATGGAGCCACGAAGTAAGCCCAGAATCTCTCCCGTGACTCGCATCGTCTTGGAGTTTTCCTCCGTTTATTCGCGCCCATGACGCCGTTTCTGAGTTGAGCAAGGGAAGGAAAACTGCGGGACTGCTTCAAAGAATCAGGCAATGATCGCATCTCGAACAATTGTGGTTTTCTGGCCGCGTGAGCATAGCCCAACCTTTGCATAACAACAGACAATTCTAAGGTCAAGGGCTCATTTCCCAGCGCCCAACTTTTGGGCGGCTGGATTGACGCTCTTGGGCCATGCCGAAAGTGCAGAGACGTCCGTCCGTCCATCGGATGCAACTTTGCGTCGAGGATAGTCTCGAGGTGGGATCCCTGCGCACAGAAAGGGCCCTCGGTAGAGTGTTCCCCCGTAACTTCGGCACACGGAATAGCCCTTGCGAAGTGCGTGGCGAGAGTCCGTCTTGGACATCGCGTCGCTTTTTCATGAGCCCGACTGATAACGGCGACAATGACCAGCGGCGGAATCGAATGGCTCCTCGGTCCTGTAGCGGCCACTTCGCAAAATTCGGGACAGGCACGAGAAGAGTAAGGTGACCGACCCAACGACGAAAACTAGCCGCCGTGCCTGGTAACTCCCTCGGCCGACCATCGCTCGGTTGCAGCAGGCTTACTGACGCTGGCCCACAATCCCCATGGTGAAAAAAGGTGGGTTCCATCGTCGTGTGGATGCGTGGATGTGTGGAGTATCGCTACAGGACATGCTCGCCAACACTAAAATTGTCAGTCGATCCATGAAGACGCGGACCAGCCCGACTCATCCCGTGCTCGGCGTCGTGCTGACTTGTGCCTGCGAGGAAGATGGGGAGAAAAACCTGCTGAAATCGGCCACTCACCCGATGTCGAGATGTGTATTGACATGCGCAGAAATATCGTGTCGTGAAGGAGACCTTTCACGTGGTCACCGAGTCACATCTACACGGAAGGCCAGTGGGGCCTGACGGGCCAGAGCAACAAACAAACGTACGACTGTCGACCTTGAGGGTCTACCTAAACGTCAGTCTATCAGTCGTGCGGTACTGACTCCACAGTAACCAGCCGTCGTGATAGATTTTTGGCGGAGCTCCGTAGCAAAAACTGTAGTGATTGTGCCAGGTTGAGGCCACGAGCGTAAAGAGCTTAGAGGTCGAAGGTTCTTAGCGTGAAGTCGAAAACCCCAGTACGTCGTCGCCGCCTCACATGGGGGTTTCTCTAGGGTGCCGACTGTAACGCGCGCCACCCCTGACAGTCTTGCATTTAGCCATTTAGCCTGAAGTCAGGCTAATTATCACCCGGTAGTAGACTTTGTTGTATCGGAGATCGCGCGGTGTCGAGCATCAAAGTGCAGCCTGCAGGGCCGCCGTGTTGGCGTTTTGTGCCAACACGAGCGGAACTGCGACTTGACTGGTGTATGCTAGAGGGTGAAGAGTTGCTCCGTGCTAAACGCACTGGCTCTTGACATCCCCCGCCAACAGCGGTGTTGCTGTCACTCGGGGGCAAGTCCTTATGGGCGAACGCAGATTCGTCGTCGAGATCTCGGTTACCGGCACCCTCCCCCTTGGTTCGAGCAAGTCTGCGCTTCGTTCATCAGGTAGATTATAGTGGTTCCTATGTCAGCTGCACACAATCACGGCTCAATGGCCCGCGAAGCCTCGAGTCAGCAAGCCAAAAGGGCCGACCTTTGCTTGCGAGTAGCATTCCATCAGGCTGGAAATACAACATGTATATTGAAGTGTCGTTAACTTGCGGCTGCTTCTCCCGAGCAGGGGTAATTTATCCATAGTGTACTCCGTATATTGCCGGCATCTTGCCGCCTTGAGTAAGTGAGTTGCAACCGTGTTGGCAGATCGTCGAATACCGTGATCTTGGATCCGATTGCTTGTACCTACTGCTTCCCGCAGATGGTGCTGGCTTGAGTGGGCGTCCGCGACGAGACAAGTATACCGACTCCTTGACCAGTACCTGCATGCTCGTGGAACGTGGCGTGCCGTGCCGAACGTCACACGTCTCGGTCGTCGATTCGCTCGTGCGATGGCCGGAGATTGTCTTTCCGCCGTTACTCGTGCGAGTCAATTCTTCTTTGTCTCTCATTTCAAACACGGAAATCGATGATTTCAATGCAGGCGTGCCGCGTATTGGCCATTGAGTTTGTCGAAAAGGGCAGACGCCAGTGATCCGTAGCTCCGAGCAAATGCTTCCCCGGGCCTTGACCTTGGTCCGAACGCGGGGAGTTTGGAGTTCGGGAGTTCGGCTGATTACCTACCCAGCGCACGGACCCCAGGTGTTCCTTCCCCGCACGGCCACGAAATGGGGAGCACAACCATCACGTCTTCACGAACCTTCAGCCGTTCACGCAGTGCAGTCCCTCTCTTGCTTGATGAGCCGTGTAGTAGTATCTCCGATTTGGCAAGATGCGCGACCGTAGCGACGTTGCACATGCTCTCGGTGACTTGGAGATTGCCCAGTTGAGGGAGAATTTTACCGCTAGAGAAACGACCGACGAGCACTTCTTCAGATGCTGGCAGCGTCAGGACTGCAAAGCGTGTCTCAAAGAGAACCAGTGCGGTTGGTGTCCAATGGTCCGTCTTCCATACCTCCTCGCATGACCGGAATGACGACTGACTGTGTCAATACGCGACCAGACTTCAGCATGCGTACCGAACCCATACGCGATTCCCTTGCTGGCACCAGCGTACAATGAAGACATTTGCCCGCACTGGGCGGAGAGATGGGAACTTCGAACCAGGCCGTTGGGATGTCAGGTCTCGACCATCACTAGTCTGACGTCCATCATCTCCATCCTGTCTACGCTTGTCGTGATCGCGGTGGTGATCCTCACAGTGCTCCTGGTCCGCTGGAGCCGGCGACGCAGTCAAAAGGATCCTGGTTGGTGGAGAGTGTGGAAGTACGATTGGAAACAGCCATTTAGAGGGAAGGCGCGTGACGGGGATCGCGTTGGGGAGCACGACCCATTGCTTGGGGAGAATCGCGATGCACAAGCAAATCAGACACCATGAGGCTGACAACGGGGTTACTCGAGTTGGTTTGCCCCGGCAGCTTGGGAGAATTGAATCGTAGATCGTCTGGATCCAAATCCCCCAAGTGCCTCTGTACAATGGGTGAACACTCAGCCTGAGCTGACGGGAGGGATGATGGCTACTTCATCACCGGCCTGAATCTCTGGGCCATCATCATCCTCAGGCCCAGGGACGTCTACGTATTCCAGGTTGATCGTCACTAAGCACGATTCCAAGATCTTCTCCTTGATGCCGCTGTATCTCTCTTCGAGGACGTCGAAGAGCTTGGCCAGGCGAAGCGGAGCCGGGAAGGTCTCATGCTGTCTGGCTGTGAAGGAACTGGCACTGGCGAAGAACAACACATTGAAGTGGTCCTTTGGTGGCCTAGGTGCGCTCATCGTCTCAGTGTGTTTTGGCGAGGAATATCTGCGAAATCTTTTTTGGGTTAGCCGTTGTCTTGGTGCAGCGCGAAGCACGAAAAGTACGGTTTAGTGACTGGTGTCAGAGATCTTGGTGATAATGGTAGAACATCAATGGAGTTCAGGTAATACATGCTATTTGGATGCATCATCCCAGAAGAAAGAGTATCGAGAAAAAGTTTTCACTTACCAATTGACGCGAGAACCCTTTCGGCGGGCTGAAGAGGAAAGGGAAAGATTGTGTTTGGGATGAGGATGAGAGAAGGATAATATAGGCGGCGTCATGTGGGGCTTTTGGTTTTTTTTTTTCTCGAGACGTAGGTACCCCAATGCACGTGACAGGAGTCACCCACCAATGTACCTGTTTGGCGGGGCAGGAACGATGCGCGATTGTGACAGCGATGACGGCGGCTGGATGTCTTTTGGACGTTTTCAGAGGATCGAATTGTCGGTATTTCTCTCGGCAGTGCTGTAGACATTCGAAATGCTAAACTGGGCCATGTGAGCGTATCTAAAAAAGCAGAGCCCCCCCATGCGAAAAGTCCGACTCGGCGGACGAGCATTTGCATGCTACCTCTCCCGCCCGATAACAAGGCTCGCAGCCGCTGGCTTCTTGCGCAATCGCGTCGCATCACACAAGACAGGCACACACGGTCGGCCGAGCATGGTGCCTCGCGGCTGGTGGGAGAACCTTGCTGTATTCGCAATGCAGAATCCGTTTTTGACTCCTGTTAAACAAGCAAGCCGTGAGCCCGGGTGAAGAAGCCCTTCCGTTGTTCCTGTCCCATCCTCTCAGAACCAAGATCCGTTCCTCGTAATGTCCATACACACGCCGCCGCCGTACGCCGCCACTTTACCGCAGTCTACGGGCCTCACGCTCGGACTCGAGGAGGCAGAGGATGTCGTCCTCACGGACTAGAAGCAAAGAGTTAGTCCACGTCGCCCATCGTCTGTTTTCGCAAGTTCGTTCGACGATCGTTGCGGGGTATCGTTGTCGCTTACCGGGTCCCTTGACGTTGCGGATGATAGAACGGGTCTGGTCGTCCATGAACTCGACGCGGACCTGGGTGACACCACCACGGGAACCTAGAGCCTTGTCAGAAAATGTTCTTCATCGTGTCTCCTCCAATCTAATCGGCGCATCGCGAATTTCGATCTCGGAGGGTTTCGATTCGGGGAGGGTGCATACCGGTGCGGCCGAGGACACGGGTGACCTTGACGAGCTTAACGGGCTGCTTGCTGGACTCCATTTTGACTGAAGTGAGAAAAAGGTCCGTTAGTTGAGGTTTCCGTCGAATTCGGTGTCGCGACACGTACTTTGTGTGGTTGCGCGGCTTCGGTGGTGCTGAGCGGTCTGGCTGGGAAGTAGGAGATTGGTTTTTTTCCAATTGTGCCTCTCTCGCCAAATTCCGTGGCACCTTTCCCTTAGTAAGGTAGGGCTCATAGATGGTGGCGTTTCATTGGGTGCATCCGGTGGGGCTCAGCCGTTCGGATAAACCTATCCACCGCCCACCCCTACACCTCGGTGAGTGGGCGGGCCGTGACCGAGGTAGTGACGGGGACCTAGCTCCTGTCACCCTCAGCTTTTCTGGTTTATCCCAAAATCCCGAAGTCTCCAAATCTGAAATATAGAAGTACCAGTTATTATCTTTGTTTTTGAGGGAATGATTGTATGCGCCGTGCGCCGTTGAAAAGTGCGTTTTCCCTCCGTCTCCTTCGATTCAGGCGGGCTCCAGGAGACAAACACAAGCTACCTATCCATTCAGTGGGGTGGGCAACTTGTTGCTCTGTGGCCACAGGAGAGAATGAGGTTTGCAAGTTGGTTTGATGTGCCTTGTGCTTTTCAACGTTCAATGCATGTATATACTCGTTCCTTGCAGAAGACTTGATATGTTAAAACGCCATTCTTTTGTAACGAGGTTCCGCTCGACGCTGAGGTCTATCGAATATGGATTAAAGCAGGGGTATCTCTTTACGCCAACGGGCGTCTTACGGCAACTTTGCGACGCGTCCCTCCAAGTCCTTGACCCAAGCCTCCATGACCTTCATGTTGCCCGCCATTGCAGTGTTTCCCTCCTTCATTGCCTCCTCCACTTTCTCCAGACCCTCCTTCCACTGCTTGAGGTCGCCGGCCATCTCCGTCTGCTGTCTCTCGATCCGTTCAAGCATCTCGCTTGCGTTCGCGGCGTCAGAATGAATTGCGCGGAGCGACCGCAGACGGTCCAACAGCGGAGGCAGCAACGGAGCCAGACTTTCGATTGTCGGCAAGGTCCCGTAGAGGGCGTTGATCTTGGCCAATTGTTCCGGCGATTGACCGTTTTCACTCGCTTCTGCGCCGTTCCCCAGCGTCTCTTGCGCCGCCTTGGCCCCTTGTCGCGCCTTCTCCAGTTCGTGCGCCTCTTGAATTAGCGTTCGCACGCGGCGACTGATCGTGTCCAGGTTCGACGTGGAAGCTTGCGAGAGTGTCGTGATTTGCTTCTGGAGGCCGTTCAGAGTCGGCAGAATTGCCCTGGGCAGGCCGTTCACGTCGAACTCAGGCAAGGCAGATGAGCCGACCCCGATGGCCTTCTCGAGTAGAACCAATCGCCTGTCGAAGTCCGCTGCTTTGGCGAGTGCGTGACTTTGCTCGTACGTGGGTGCATAGGTGACCGTGTAGGTCGCAGCGCTTCCTTGCACCAGACTATCCGCCGACGGTTCCTGAGGTGGCACTGCCACTGACTGGGCAGGGCGCTGTGCTTGCGGCTCGATTGACTTGGAAATTTCGTCCAAGACCTTGCTGAGAGAACCGAGTTTCTCCTCGTGCTCCGCGACGGCAGACTGGGCTGCCGCCTCCTTCCTCTTGCCGTATTCCTCCTTGGCCTCTTCAACCTCACGCTGCAAACGCGCAATCTTTCTTTCCAGGCTGTCTCCATCGTCCTCGTCGCTGAGATCGCCAAGTTCTTCGGTGCCGTCTTGCAGAATACGCTGGCGTCTGGTCGAGGCCTTGTACGACTTTCGCTTGCCATCTACTCTGTCGGAAAAGTCGACACCGGTCGCATCAACGCCCGCGGGAAGAAACCGAGACCTTGCTTGGTCTATCCGAAGTCGAGATCGCGAAATGCCATTAGTGTCGTCGTCGAGGTCGTCGAAATCATCATCCGAATGCGATGGTGCCGTCGTCGTCTGCCGACATGTCAGCTGCAGTTTGCGCGACTAAAAGTACGAGAGCCTCACGGGAACCGTCGAGATGTCGTCTGTCAGTTCTGGGGTTTCGTAGACATCGGGTGCCGAGTCCTGGGCGTTGTCAGTATAGACCGCCTCTTCGCTCTTCCGTTTGGAGCCGGAGGGGCTCTGACCAGATCTGGCAATGCTGCGTACTTGCGATTCAACGCCATGGTGGAAGATCAAAGACGTCGTCAAAGCGCTTGCGATACGTGGTTCCGGCGTTGGGGAGCGAGAGTCCGGCTCGACCTACGGATTACGCACTGTTCGAGGATACGTTGTTGAGAGGTCCTTGGGGGGGTGGAAGTGAAGTCGTTGAAAGCAAATGACCGACCCCTGCAAGAGAAGAAGACCCCGGATGGACCTGGGCGGTGCCGTGGGCAGGCGTCAGGAGCCCAGGACTGACCACTGAAGCCGCAGGTGCCATCCGCTACAGTGCATTCACTCCCTTGCATGGTAGGTAGGTGTACCCGTAATTAATGCGCGGAGCGCCAATCAAGTGGGGTTCTGTCGGCCAGGAAAGCACGCGTCGGGACGCGACTGTAGCTTTGTCCTTCCACCTTGAGGGGCAGATGAGCACTTCGCCTCAAGCGGAAACACATTTTTTGACCCCCGGTCGTCAACCTACGTCGCCTTGCACTTCATGGCATCGCATGCCCTGTCAACCGTTGCAAGAAACCCGTCGTAATTTGCTCTTCATTCAGCTCGTTCTGTTTGTTATTCAACGCCCGCAGTTGGCAATTCCGCCTGGCGGGACTGATGGTGGACCTGTGACGAAACCTCTGCGTTTGCGATTCGGGAGGAGCCATAGACTCCATTTTTCCACCGGGCTCGGCGGCGCCATATTCTCAAAATGCAGAGTGACGGTCAGCAGTTTGAAAGGCGAGCTGGCCTCAGCGCAGACCCTCGGACCAGGCCCCTTCTGAGTATGGTAAATGGCAAGCGTCGCGAAGAACAATTTCGCCCGCCGATCCGCCCTCCGCCTCCTCGTCCAACTGAGGAACTCACTGAAGATGAGGTCCTGGCGCCTCCTAAGGACGACACGGACTCAGAAGTGGATGACCCTGTGCCTCCGAGATTAAGCCAGCCGAAGCCGCCCGGGCTTTCCAAGGATATTTGGACAGCACGCCGCAAGTTTGATACGGTCAAGCCCAAAGATAGCTCGGACACAGACGACGAGCAAGCCGCAAGGAGATCTAGAGCTGATATCAAACCCTATTTCGGCACTTCTAAGGCAGGCAAGGAGCAAGCCAGGAAGTTCACCAACTCCCAAGAAAGCAACTCAGGCCCGAGACGCTACGGAAGCTCTCAAATATCGACTGTTTCGACACTCGGGAGCAAGAGAAGCTCGTCAGATCTGGACTCACCTAGCCCGCCATCTAAGAGAAATAAGCTCAGCGCCAGCCAGCCCGACGAGAGAAACACTTCAAAAGGAGCCAAACGAAGCAAAGCATCCACTTATTCCAGCAAGGAGAAGGAGAAGATGGAGCGTAGCAAGCAGCAGGCCAAGAAACTAGAAGAGAAAAGGGCCGCGAAGCGTGAAAAGAAAGGTTAGTCGCATGTGACAGCTTCCCCGTCTTCACTGCTAATGATTTATTCAGCTCGCTCCTTGACTCCCAAGAAAGTCCTGCCTTCTTTCAAATCATACGACGATGACCCGTTTGACAAATTTGCTGGCAACGCATCGCCAAAACGCCTCATCAACCCAGGAGCCTCTGTGTTATCTTCGCCCCCCGCCAGTCCTCGAAAAGAATTGAAGGTGCACTCGTCTCTCAGTCCTGAGAGCTCGCCTAAGAGGACAGTGAAGCCACAACTCAAGGATCCTTCCGGATCACTTCCTAGCTCGCTTGCAAGCAGTTCGCAAGAGAAAGCAACAAGCGACAGTCAGGTAGTTCCGGAGGCGAGGCCTGCCTTCAAGACGTTCGAGGACTTGTTCCCAGACATGTCCGATACCGAAGACGAACTGGAGAAGATCTCATCCGAGAAACTAGCCGTCAAAGCGCCCTGCCCCTTGTGCAAAGCGCCTGTCGACAAGGATTTCTTGCATTCCTTCTCGAAGGGGGCCAGGCTCAGTGTTACCAGACAAATATATTTCTGCCGGTTGCACAAGAAAAAGTCTGCAGAAGACGCTTGGAAGGCCAGGGGCTATCCCGCTATTGACTGGGACAACCTCAGCAGCCGACTTACGAATCATTTCGACTTCCTCAAGGATATCATCAACGGCAGTCCATCTTACTACGGCGCCATGTTGAGTGACACGGTCAAGGAGGGCAAAAACCGAACACTACTGAAAGCCGAAGGCAGTTTGACGCCAGGATACTACGGCCCACGAGGCTTAAGAGCTCTATCGGAGGACATCATCGGCCGCTTCTCATCTACTTTAAGGAAACGCGCCGTGGATGATCGGCTTATATCTTCGCGTGGATATTCCAACTATGTGCAAGCGGTCCTAGTACCGGAGCTGACAGTGCGATTGATCTGCGAGGATATGGGGGTAAAGACGGAAGAGGGAAGGAGGATACTTGAGGAAAGTAAAGAAGTCGGCGACATGCTTCATGAGGATATCGGAGACACAGTTGACCACGTAAGCGAGGATGAGGTAGACGAGCTATGAGGCGCTGGAGTACGTTAGAGTTGCATCGGAGCGAGAGCATTGCATCATTAGAGGCGCCATTGAGCGCAGAACTCGCATAGCAGAGGATATCATGGCGCACGTTATATATATAAGGATAGTGCTGCATAGTGGCACGTGACAACGATTTCAAAACTGGATCGTCACTTGAGAGCATGTGTACGGCACAGCAGTGATCCATCTTGACCGCAGCATCAAGTCATCAGGGCCAAACAGCCCCCTAAATTCATTATATATACCATTCTAACGCCAATAATAGCAAAACCCCGTTCATTTTTTCTTCATCATTTCACAGTCCCAAGGCCTCCCTCCTGCCCGTGCTGTTCAGGTCCAGGTACGGCGCCTCGCCCAGCGACGCGACGCGGTCGCCCGCCCGCGCCTCGACGTAGTCGTACGTCGCGCAGTGCCACATGCTCCTGTTGTCCCAGATGGCGAGGTCGTTCTTGGACCACCGGAAGCGGACCTGGGCGTCGTGGTTCTGGGTGACGAGGTTGAAGAGGTAGTTCAGGAGGACGTCGGACTCGTCCTTTGTGACGCCGTTGATGCGCTTTGTGAAGCCCTTGTTGACGTAGACGGACTTCCATCCAGTTACGGCTGTTAATTTTGTTAGCACAGTGTATTCTTATACTACTTCAACCTGCGGGGTCGATCACTCACGGTTGGTTCTGATGACGGGGTGGATGGACTTGAGCTCGGAGCCCTGGTTCAGGGGCGAGCCGCGGATGCCCTCGCGGAGGGGGTTGCCCAGCCTGCGAGCCTCGTCGTGGAAGAATGTGGCGTCGTGGGTGGCCGTCAGGCCCTCCAGGAAGGTCTGCATGGCGGGGGAGAGTCTGTCGTAGATCTCATACCCGGAAGCCCACAGCTGTTAGGGGTTGTCAGCGTGCTGGGAATCCTACGTGCAAGGTACGGCTTCAGGCAGGGGGTTCAAGCATACGGTATCGCCACCGGTCGGGGGCAGGGTGTGGATCTTGAGCATGGCGTAGTCGGAGGGGACCTTCTCGAAGGAGATGTCGGTGTGCCAGCCGGCGCTGGCGAAGCGGCTGACGTCGCTCAGCTGGTGGGTGAGGCCGCCGCCCTTCTTCTGCTTCTCGCTGCTGATGACGCTGATCTGGTCGCCGAGCTCGCTGCCCTCCTCGGTCAGGGGGTGGATATGCAGCCCTGATGTTTCGGGCTATACTTCCGGGTTAGAAGGTGCTCATTCGATGGGTGTTCGTCCGAAGACTACTTACGCATCCGGCAAGTTCTGTGAGACGGAGGCAGAAGTCCTTCATCTGAGTCGGCGTCACGTCTTGATTCCTCAGAAAGACGACACCACGCTGGGAGACTGTCGATAGCTGTTAGACATGTCTAGCTTATGATCGCTGCATGAGCTCTTACTTGTGACGGCCAAGTCCTTGATTACCTGGTCGTCGGCCTTGAGCAGGTCGACCACCTGGAGACCCTCGTACTCCCGGCCGATGACAGGGGTGAGGTCTGCGCTCTTGTAGCCGTCCAACGAGCCGGAGTAGACGAGCGGCTTGCTAATGCGAGGACGGGCCCCGGGGTTTCCGCCCACGATGTTGGACTCGGCCGCGCCGTTGGATACTGCGGAAGGCATCTTGACTATGGATATGACAGACTGGGTTGTGATGCAACTGGAAGTGATGAGATGGTCTCGTGAGGTTCGGCGATCTAATTCCAAGCGAGATCTGATAAACCCAAGGGAGCCCAGATATATATGTCAGGATGGAGATGGAGATTCCGGGACTTGCGGTTTGCTTGCTTCCGTCCTAAGTATCCAAGTATCACAAGATGAATAATGTCTCAGAGCGAAACCGGGGGGCCAGTCAAAGGAAGACGACAGATGGGGAGAGGAGGAGAGACTGATCGTCAGACGTTTTCTCCAACGGCTGGGAAGGTACGGAGGCTCCCGGCCGGGTGGGCGATGGCGCAATCGCAAAGCTTCCTAATTCGGCGAAGTCTCTCCGGCGCAGCCAATCAGCCGAGCGGGGGACTTCCTCGGAGTTGGTGAAGGCAGCCCCACCCGCCGGAGAAAATATCGGGCTTCAGCACGGCGCTGCGCTCGCTGCTTTTTGCCGGGGCTCCTTGCCCATCACAGGCCTCGGCCGCATTATCCTGATGCGTGAAAAGTGATTTCCCTTCCCCCCCCTTCCCCCCTCCTCATTCTCATGTTTTAGTCTGCCGAGTGGGAGAGAAACGACCAGCTGACCTGCGATCAAACGAGCATGAATAAAAGACCGACTTACACGGGGATTTTTGACTGTAGTTGCTGTCGTAGCCAAGAGAAATAAGAGGGGCCCATCTACCCGGCTTTTAGACGCGGAGTAAAATCTGGGGAAATTGGAGATGGCCGGTTAACCTTCCGGACCCAAGGTCCTGTCAAAAAGATTAGCTGCTGCACCCATATGCAACGTGAAAAAAAAGTTGTCAACACCATCTTTCTCCCTGCCCCTGGTCCGACCACATGGTTCACCTCCACTAGTTTGTGGATATTGTCGAAGACGCAAGACCGAGCTTAGATGTCGCGAGACGTGAGCTGCTAGCCTCAAACAGAGCCTCGAGAACGACTATTAAGTTGAACGGTTCGAACGTTTGACTTCTTGCGTTTGCTGGGAGCCCCTTTCCTCGTCGTCGTCGTCGCCGCTTGCTTTATCTTCCCCCCTTCAAAAGCAGCCCGATCTTCCTGGGCACTGACTGGAACGGTTCGCTCCAAGTCTTTTCTTCGCCGTATCCCCCCCGTCGATCGACCTATACAACACAAACGATGGCCGACGTCGAGGCCACGCAGCCCAAGACGGGCAGCGACAGCGGCAAGGACGCCATCTCGGTCTACCAGGACTCGGACGGCCCCGTGGTCGGTCGCGAGAACATTGCCAACCTCGTGCCGCCCCACGACTCGTACGAGGGGAAGCACCGATGGGACCCTTTGGCGACGTGGACCGCGGCCGAGGAGCGCCGGGTCGTCCGCAAGACTGATCTGAAGCTCTTGACCATGCTCTGTATGCAAGATACTTGATTCTTACATTTTTTTTTTTTTTTCTGATTTCTAACGATTTGTTATCAGGCATCATGTTCTTTGGTCTTCAGTTGGACCGTGGCAACTTGTCCAATGCGCTTGCCGACGATTTCCTCAAGGACATGAAGCTGACCAGTGACGATTACAACAACGTATGCCTTACAGCACGTCCCTCAACTATCGCGAGCTGTCACTGACACCGCCCACAGGGAAACACGATCCAGATCGTCTGCTTTCTCACCGCCGAGTTCCCCGTCCAGTTCCTCACGAAGCGCTTCGGTTTCAAGTACGTGCTGCCGACCATGATGATGGCCTGGGGCACGGTTTCCTGGGCCCAGGCCTGGATGACGACCCGCACCGGCTTCTACATCACCCGCGCTGGCATCGGCCTGTGCGAGGGCGGCTTCATCCCCGGAGTCATCCTCTTCTCCACGTACTTCTACACGGCCAAGGAGCTATCTGTGAGGCTGGCCGTGTTCTGGTCGACCCTCAATGTGGCACGAGTCATCTCCGCGCTGTTGGCTGCGGGCATTCTCCAGATGCGTGGCATTGGGGGAAAGCCTGGCTGGTTTTATCTTTTCCTGCTCGAGGGCCTTTTGACCTGTGTTTTGGCCGCTTTGGCCTTCATCTGGCTCCCTGAGTCGCCGACCAGCACCAAGACGATCCTCTGGAGGAAGCCCTGGTACACCGAGAGAGAAGAAGTCATCATGACCAACCGCATTCTCCGAGACGACCCCGCCAAGGGTCTGACTGCCCTCAAGGAGCCGGCGACATTCAAGGACATCAAGAACGCCTGGACCGACCCCTCGCTGTGGGGTCTCTACCTTATCGGTCTCGTCGCATACATCCCCGCCACGCCTGTGCAGGCCTACCTCACGCTCACGCTCCGCCGCATCGGGTTCACGACGTTCAACTCCAACATGCTCACGGTGCCGTCCGCTGTCCTACAAATCATCACGATGCTCGCGCTGGCCTTCAGCAGCGACTACTGGAAGGAGCGGGCGTTCCACTGCATCTTCGGCGAGCTTTGGATCATGCCGCTGCTCATCGGCCTCCTGACGCTCCCGGACGGCGGGCGCGACTGGGAGCGCTTCTCGATGGTCACGCTCATCTCGGGCTACCCCTACTTCCACCCGATCGTCTCGTCCTGGATCTCGGAGAACACGTTCGACGTCAAGAAGAGGGCGATATCCGCGGCGACGTACAACGTCATCGTGCAGGTGGGCTCCATCACGGGCAACCAGATCTACCGGTCGTACGACGCGCCCTACTACAAGCGCGGAAACACCGTGTGCGTGTCCATCTGCGCGCTCAGCCTCGTCGTCTTCTTGGTGCACCGCCAGGTGCTCATCTTCCTGAACAAGCGCAAGGAGCGGGCGTGGGAGGCCATGTCGACCGAGGAGCGGGTGGCGTACCAGGGCGACACCACCGCGCGCGAGGCGGACGGGAACAAGCGTTTGGATTTCAGATTTGTTTACTGAGCAGCGAGCGGAACTTTGAGATCATCAGGATGGATACCAGGACAACCAAAAAGTTCGAACATTTAATTCAGGGGGGGGGGGGCTGGCAGGCAAGTTGGGAACAGGGGTTTCGCTGGCTTGCATGAACAGCTGCCTTTCTAAGTAACTAATCTTTTTGCAAATTAATCAATATCAGGACGCGAATCCTGACGAAGACGGGTGTGCTACGTAAAGCGTGATTTGCATCATTGTAATCACATGCAAAACAGGTGAAGATACATATGAACATGCACCCAAGAGATGGTAAAATTTCAACTCGACTAGGGATGGGATAATAAGGCCGAGAATGTGTGAGGGTCTTTGGTTATAATCACAACAGCGCTGATTGATTGATCATCCAAAGGGCCCGTTTGACGTAGGTACCTACCAAAGGTACTATACATCGTAAAATACGTCGTAAAATACATCGCGAGGTACCGATCCAGACCAGCCTGGTGGTAAAGGGGCCGGCGGTCAACAGGCGGCATTTGCGGGGAAATCCAGCGCCAACGTCGCTGGCGATCCCCCTTTGGGCCCGAGGCGCAGGGCACCTTCTCCACTATTCCCCCAGACGGCTTAGCGCATCGAGCACACCATCGCCGAGGCCCCACCCCGCTGCAACCCACGTTCAGCGTCCTCTGCCACATCTCCACGTTCCCCAATGTTTTACCCTCTCCAAGTGTCCCGAGACCAGAAGCCCCCTCTCGACCTGCCACCCGTTCGACACCCAGAGAGCAACAACAGGGTTTCACGTCGACATCAAGCCACTTCATCGCTCTCCAGTTCATCCCGTTCCACAATCGACTGACGTACGTTATCCGCATCCCGGAGCCCGGACCGGGGTTTCTTTCTTTCTTCTTCAGTCAGTTGGAGCCCTGCTTTATAATAGCAATCAAATAAGCCTCTTACATCACTCGCACCCGGCCCGAGGCTTACCGGCAGGGTGGAGAGCGAGACACGCGATAGACACATCTCCGGAGAGCCGATCTGGCTGCTGCCATGACCCGATACGAGTAGGCCCGCCGCTTTCTCCCCTCCCCGTCTTCGCGACATGTCCACCGGGCGCAAGATTGGCAAGAGAGCTTGTGACGCGTGCAAGATCCGCAAGATCAAGTGCACCGAGCTGCCGCCCTGCGACGGCTGCGTCGCCATCGGGACCGCCTGCACCTTCAACAAGGTCCCGGCCACCCGTGGGCCCCGAAACCTGAGGGCGAAGACCATTCGCCAGATCGCCCAGGCCCAGAAAGATGGCGCCGCCACCGCCGCGGGTGCGGATGCCGCTGCTGCGTCGTCCCGCGACGCATCCGACACCTCTCCGAAGTCTGCTGCCGGCGGTGCCGCGCCGTCGGACAACGCGCCGTCCTCCTCCCGGTCCCCGTCCTCGTCCGATGAAGGACTTTCGGACCGCGGCTCCACTGCCGGGCAGCGGCTCGCCCGCCAAGACGTCACTCTGCAGCCGCAGAAGACACCGATCCCCTCGTTGGTCCTGAGGTTATGCGTCTACCGTCTCCGGTTGTTCCCCGTGTGGCCCATCATCGCCGTCGAGGAGATCATGGCCTCGCTTCACCGCGACCCCGACGACCTCGACTCGTATGTCTTGGCCAACGCCGTTGGAGCGGCGACGATTTCGCAGCTGAAGCTGTCTACGACGGATAGCAACGACCCTGCCACGGCGGGTTCCATGGAGGCCGAGTGCCAGCGATCGAGGATGGCGCTTCAGGAGCGCGAGGGAGGCCCGCCCATGAGCCTCAACTGGTTGAGGACGTCGTTCTTCCTGCACGTTTATCACGAGAACCAACAGCCCGGTGGGGCCAAGTCCCTCCTCTACCTGCGGGAGGCCATTACTATTGCCCAGATCATGGGTCTGCACAAGGAGTCGTCTTACATACCTTTACCACTTCCAGAGCAACAGATGAGGCGAAGGATCCTGTGGTTGCTTTTCGTAACAGAAAGGTATCGTCCTTGTGTGAAGTGATACTCTGGAAGACGTCTTTAACATGGATATAGGGGTGTGGCCATGCTTCACAAGCTGCCCGTGGCATTAAAGTCCAACATTCGGTTTCCATCGTTGGATGGGTCGGGGGTGGGAGAAGACGAGGGGCACATATTGCCGGCGTTCAAGAAACTCGCCAACTTATTCTGGATCTTTGACCAGAGCGGCGCCTTCGATATCCTCCAGAACTCGGATGACGAGGACGCCATCTGGTCCATGGCGGATGGTCTGCAGGCCGCCAGCAGGGCATGCTTGGACGTCGTGCAGAGGAAGCTGCAGGAGATACCCCTGGACTCTGATGCCAGTAGCGATGTCCAACGCGCCGACATCGTCGTCACGCGCCAGTGGATGCAGGCTGTCTTGTGGAAGGTGACCATGAACCACGGCCGGGCCTGGTCGTCGAACCAGAACGTCACCTCGTTGTCCCATCCCATTCAGATCGCGAAGGAATTCCTTCAACTCATTTCCCAACTTCCCAGTACGGCCATCGAGGCTCATGGGCCTGGAATAGTGAGCCGCATCTCGCCTGACTGATACGCAGCTACTAACACCTTGCCAGGAATTCAAGATCTTTGAAATTGCTAGCGCTGTCACCGACGCCGTTGCGAATAATTTCCGACTGCCCCGGATCTCCACGGATGGGCCGCGAGACATTCTGCTTCAGCTGCAGAGAGTGCTCGCCTCGTGTCGAGGCGGAAACAAGGCCCTGCTGGAGATGCTCTGCGCCCGAATCGCAGAAGTCCAGGAGGGGCCGTTGATGATCATGAGCAGGAACCCAGCAGCGCCTAGGATTCAAGAGGTCAGCGACGACCAGTGGCGCGACGGGGCTGGTGGTCCGTCGCCGATATGCACACCCCTCGACGGCTTGAACGGTTCCGGCCCAGCATATCCCCAGGCACAGGTGAGCTTCGTCACGATATTCGACAAAGACGCGCCGGAAGCCATGGGCAACGACGGCCCGGTACCGATGTCACCCCAGAGGCAGAACATGGACCGGGCAACGATGTGGGATCAGTCGAGCCAGTTGGGGCCGGGGGCGCACGACCTCATCGACCAGCTGCAAAACTTTGACGGCTCGTTCAATACCGTCGAGTCCAACGGCACTTTGGATATGCTTTTCGCGAATGGAGCACTGTGGGATAATGTCACGGGGGAAGACTGGATGACTCCTGTTCAGAGTACCCCGGGCGTTTTCAGCGGGCCGGTGCAGTCGTCGAACCTGCAGAGGACATATGAGTAGCACCCGGGGGGTCTAAGGAGTACCGTGACGTTCTCTGCGACACGGGGCAAAACACACCGCCCTTGGGGCAGACCATTCTCGCAGGTCTCAGATCCGAGTTTTGGACTCTCGGGAAGTGAAGCCACTCTCCTGAACCCAAATAACGCCATCGGGGCGTAGCGACGCTTCGTGGCACCGTCCACGAGCTTCGCCATATTATTTCCCAGGTCAGTCTGACGCTACTGAGCTCCAAACCGAAACTAACCTTCCCAGGCATCTATTGCCCTGATCTAAAGACATGTAATTGTACGACATGACCGAATGAACGAAGCGGATTGCATGATATGTAGAAATTGTCTATTTTATAGCTTTATATCCAAATCAGGCCTCTGTATTAGGCCAGCAACACCGCCACTCCCTCATACGGTCCGAGGGCGACCTTTCCTTGGCTGAAGTCGCCCACCGTCTTGCCCCCGCTCGTGACCAGCACCTCCTTGACGCTGCCCTTCAAGCCCTTCCACTCCACGGGCTCGGAGGAGAAGTTGCACGCAATAACAGCAACCTGGCCGTCCGGCGCGGTGCGCGAGTACGCGAGGACCTTCTCGTGCGCCTCGTCGACGAGCTCGAAGTCGCCGTAGACGAAGACCTCGACGTGCCTCTTGCGCGTCTCCAGCACGGAGCGCCACGTGGAGAAGACGGAGCTGGGGTCTGACGTCTGCGAGGCGGCGTTGATCTCGGTGTGGTTGGGGTGGACCCTCATCCAGGGGGTCGCTTCCGGGGTCGTGAAGCCCGCGTTCGGGGTGGCGTCCCACTGCATCGGCGTCCTCGCGTTGTCGCGGGACTTCTTTTGGTATTCTACCTTGAGGGCCTTGAGGGTCTCTTCGTCGTCGACGTCCTTGTGCAGGCTGTAGCAGTGGTAGTTAGCAACCAGTAACCAGCCTTGAGGCTCACGTGCAGTAACAACACTCACTTCCAGTGGTTCAGGCAGTCAATGTCCTTGTACTCCTCCATGGGCCACTCCTTGGGCACGTTGACCATGCCGATCTCCTGGCCCTGGTAGATGAAGGGCGTGCCCGCCTGGAAGCCCTGGAAGATGGAGACCATCTTGGCGCTGCTCGCGCGGTGCTCCGGGGCGTCGCTGGCGAAGCGGCTGACGGAGCGCGGCTGGTCGTGGTTCTCGAGGTACAGCGCGTTCCAGCCGTCGTTGTCGTACATGAAGCGCTGCCACTTGCTCGTGCCGGCCTTGAGCTCGGCGAGCTTCCACTGCTTGGGGGAGAACTTGCCCTTGGGGCCGTGGTCGATGTCGACGCTTAGGTGTGTCAGCGCTCCCCGGGGGGGGTTGTGTTGGAATGGGGTGGGGGCGGACTCACAACTCAAAGTGGAAAATCATGCTCAGCTCGCCGCGGTCCGCGTTGACGCTCTTGATGACCTCCTGCAAGTCCCTGACGCAGGGCATCTCGCCGACGCTGAAGGCGTCGTACTCCTTCAGTATGGCGCCCAGCTCCTTGAGGTACTCGTGCAGCCGCGGCCCCGCGGAGTACAGCTCGGAGCCGCTGAGCACCTCCTGCTCCGAGTCGGGGAAGTCCTGGGGCTTGCTGACGAAGTTGATAACATCCAACCGGAACCCGTCGGCGCCCTTGTCGAGCCAGAAGCGCATGATGTCGTGCACCGCGGCGCGCACCTTCGGGTTCTCCCAGTTGAGGTCGGGCTGCTCGCGCGCGAAGAGGCGGAGGTAGTACTCCCCCGTCGCCTCGTCCCACTCCCACGCGCTGCCCTGGAAGTGCGACTTCCAGTTGTTGGGCGGCTGCCTGTTTCCCTGGGCGTCGTAGCGCGCGGGCTTCCAGATGTACCAGTCGCGGAAGGGGTTGGTCTTGGAGCTGCGCGACTGCTTGAACCACTCGTGCTGGTCGCTCGTGTGGTTCACGACGAGGTCGAGGACGAGCTTCATCCCGCGCTCGTGGAGCGCGTCCTTGAGCTCGTCGACGTCGGCGACGGTGCCGTAGGGGGCGTGGATCTCGCGGTAGTTGCTGATGTCGTAGCCCTGGGAGGCGTTAGCTTGGTTGGCTTTTGCCTCCAGCTCTCAACGAGCTCGGGGACGACCGATTGGGTTGAGGAGCAGCTCCAGGAGCACCCAATGCCGGACGAGGAAGCTTACCATGTCAATCTGGGGGCTCTCGAAAATGGGACACAGCCAGACGATGTCCACCCCCAGAGACTCGAAGTAATCGACGCGCGAGATGATGCCCTTCAGGTCGCCCACCCCCGTGCCCTTGGAGTCCTGGAACGACGCCGGGTAGACCTGGTAGACGGAGCTCTCCTTCCACCACGCCCTGTGCTGCTGCTTCTGGGCGGCGGGCTGACCGCCGGACGCGGTCTCGACCTGGGGAGCCATTTGGAATGACTGTTGATCGCGGCTAACCTGATTGTCGGGGAGCTCGGTACGAGATGCGAGACTGGGTCGGTCTGAAGATCGGGATCCGCGTAGTTTTTTTTTGGTTCGCGGGGTGTGGTGCGGGCGGGGAGTTCTGTAGGAGGGAAACGTCCGAGGGAAGAGGTCGCGTTCGACGGGACGTACTTCAAGTAGAGCTATAAAGAGACAGAGGAAGAGTCAATGATTATGCACACCAGCTCGGTCTAAAAGTCCGCGCTCGCTTGTCAAAAACGTCTTGGACTGGCGAGAATTTCTGCGAATGAATACAGAGATGGGCAGCCAATGAGGGAAGGAGAGGGGGAAACTTTTGGGGGTGGTAGTGTTTGGGAAAGTACCTACACCACCTACGTAGTGTATGGAGGGGAAAGAGAAAAGTATACATACAACTCCAAAACACACGGACGAGAAGATCGGCGCTGCAGCAGGGTATGCCGTTGAGAGGGTCGATGTGTTGGTTCCTTGGAAATTCTTGGAACTACTACTCGTAACTCTTATTCGGAAAAGAAGAAAAAAGTTGGATTGTCGTGGGGAGGTGGTTTGATCATGGCAAAGCAAGCAAGACATTCGGGGTTCTGATCGGAGGTCGCCCGCGCTTGTCTGCCCCTCCATGGGCACCACCGCCGTCGGGCATGCGGGGTAATCTGGGCCGTGAGAGGTGAGGTGCTTAGGCTTGCCTTCGCTGTAGTGTACCGAGGCGAGTTTGGTGGGGCTCTTTGTGCTATGTCGGGTGATGGATGGGATTCTCGTCGAAGAGGGGGGGGGAAATGCAAGCGATTCCAACGACAATTGTGGTGCTATTCTTGGTAACTATTCCATGCCGTAGTAAATCTGCAATTGAAGCAGACTGCCAAGTACCTACATTCAGCATGCCTACCTACTCCGTCACCATCCATGGCAGCGCATAAACACCATTACGTCGATCGTGTTGCAGGTTGAAGAATTGGGGGAATTTGCAAGCACGCAATACTACAGACTTTCAGCATCGCCTCGCTCTCCGCCTCAAGAGCTGTTGCTGCTGCTGCAGTGGTCCGTCCCCCGTCGTGCTCCGCTTTGGTGCGTCGAATGCCCGCGGCCCCACCAGAGCTCTCTGCCCACAATGACATGGCTCCGATCGAGCTTCCGAGATTTTGTCCGTCAGAACCCCACTTATCCACCGGCCCACGCTCCGGACTGAGCTCCGAGACTGCGCTCGATGCGAGGAAGGGCGGATTGAAGTCGTGAGCATCATGCCCAGTCCTCGTCGCTTGTCTTTCTTCCGGGCCGCCCTCTGACTGATCACTGTTGACACTTCAACGAGATGAACCTTTTGTTGGCTTCATCGACTACCTACATCTAGCGCGGACCATGCTCACGAACAAGCGAACTCACATGATTTGGTTTTCTGGGGAACGAGAAGCGTCTTGTCCTCTTCCCTTCCGGTCTGGTAATTGGTCGCCGAGGCGGACTCCGTCTCCCCCATTCTGGGCTCTCAATGGCTGATGCTTAGTGACGGGTTACGGTCGAACACAGAACCGGGAAGTCTCGATGGGGAAAACTAATATCCTCTGCTCTCTAGCTCCGACATGACTATTGGACTTACCTAGGATCCAAACCGAAGGAGACGACTCCTGTTGACCGCCGGGCGCGCTGTTGCTCTCGCTTTAGCTTAGACGATCCCTTAAACGACGACCCGCACCGCGAACCGGTTAAGCACACTCACCGAAGAACCGCGGAGTGCCGAGACGTCCTACAGGGAGACTTGATCACGGCCGCGGGTTTATCATACGTTGGCAATCACATGCTGGTTCCCGCCGTGAGGGAGGAGGACGCATACGGGCACACTACACCGACGAAAAGCTACACAGGGAGAAGATAATGTAGCGGACGTCGGTGACTCCGGACGTCGTCGTGGACGATGACACCGGGACGGCAGACGAATAGCAAGGATCGAAGGACACGCCTACTCCGGCGGGAGGGATACCGTACCCGTGGAGTCGGGGCCCGGCACATCGCAGCCAGGCGCCGCCACGGCTCCCAGGAAATAGGCCCGGTACTGGAAGCGGTGGGCGGCACTCCGGGCCGGCCGCAGACGGCAGCGGCTTCGGTGGCGCCGCCAAGCAGAACCCGAAGGCGTTGGAGTTGTCGGCGGACGAGGCATGTAAGACACAACCAGCCCGGAAAGCATCTAGCGCGATACCACCGGGTTTGAGACAATGCCAGACATGCATATGGCGGCCGTGTTCGGCATTTTCGATGTAATACGATGTTCCCCGAGGATCGACAATTCAGAGTCGGATCACAGTTTCCCATGTTGCCCGGCTCAGCTGATGAGGAATCCGGGTTTCCGCCAGGAATTTAGTTTCCGCTAGGAATTTGAGTTGTCGCCAGGAATTTAGTTTCCGCTAGGAATTTGAGTTGTCGCCAGGAATACAGTTTCCGCGAACAGCAGAAAAGACCTGCAGTCAGCTTATCGTCTTGACACGGCCGTACTATTAGCTGGTTGATTAACCATCTCTGTGGTCCCCGGTGCGTCATCCGCAACGCCGACATTGTACCTCGCGGATGACGCACCCGGCCAGCTGCGCTTCGGGTTCCCACAGGAGAGACACTGCAGTCTGCAGAGCCACAGGGCACCCCCAAGCTCGCCCTGGGACGCCGTGTGTGTGGAATCGCGCATCATGTCCCGTCCCGCACGAAGGGTCTCCACGGGTCGCGACTGCAACACACACGGCCACCACGATTGGACAATTCATCGAGGGTCTCGCCGGGTGACGACGTGGTGGGGTTGGAGGGGTAAGCTGCAGCACCCACGACCGAGATTTACTCCGCACCGCCTTTGTCGCGCGGTGACAGTGGTGCGGGTGCGGGGCACGACATTTGGAGCTCTTCCCATGAAATGAGAAAAAAAGTAGTCGGCACTGGAAGATTGTAAACAAAAACACCCCGCCGTTCCTCTTTTTTTTTTTTTTTTCCCCTTCCTCACCGTTGACGAAGAATCACAGCATTGTTGGCGATTGCAGCGAGAGCAGAACCAGTGAACCCTCCCTTTCGAATCACAGCGCGCCCAGAAAACCAGACACAATGGCTTGGGAAGAACCGAGAAAGACGGGCATGCAGTACCGCCGCCTGGGCAACTCCGGCCTCCACGTTTCCGTGATTGGCCTCGGAGGCTGGCTGACGTATGTGATCGAGCAAGCGCCTCTCCGCATGGGATCGAGATCAGACCGCTGACAGAAATTCCACTCGCGCAGCTTCGGCGGCCACGTTGAGAACGGTACGAACACCCGAGACGTGTGAGGGGCAGACGACACCTCGGGCCTTTCGCTAACGGCCCGCAGAGAAGACGTTTGCGTGCATGAAACAGGCCTACGACTTGGGCGTCAACTTCTTCGACACGGCCGAGAGGTGAGAGGGATCCGCGTCTGACTGAGACGTCGATCGAGCTGACCACGGCCGGATGCAGCTATGCGGGCGGAAACTCGGAGATCATCATGGGCCAGGCCATCAAGAAGTACGACTGGAACCGCAACGACATCGTCGTCACGACCAAGGCAAGCCACCCGTCGCCAGACCTCAAGCGGGCGAGCTTCGGGCGCAAGCTAATCCCTTTCTAGCTGAACTGGGGCGGCGCCAACGGCGAGGTCCTCATCAACAACCACGGCCTGTCCCGCAAGCACATCATCGAGGGCCTGCGCGCCTCTCTCAAGCGCCTCGACCTCGAATACGTCGACATCGTGTACGCACACCGACCGGACCGGCTGACGCCCATGGAGGAGACGGTCCGCGCCTTCAACCATGTCATCGATAAGGGCTGGGCCATGTACTGGGGCACCTCCGAGTGGAGCGCCGACGAGATCGCCGAGGCTTGCGGCATCGCCAAGGACCTCAAGATGATTCCCCCCGTCGTCGAGCAGCCGCAGTACAACATCCTCGAGCGCCGCAAGGTCGAGTACGAGTTCCAGCGCCTGTACCAGCGCTTCGGGCTTGGCCTGACCACCTTCAGCCCCATCAAGATGGGTCTGCTGAGCGGCAAGTACAACGACAGCCTGGACGCGCCCCCGGCTGGGAGCCGCTTCGCCGAGGGCAAGGGCGACAAGTTTGTAAACTGGGCCAACAAGGAGTGGTACGGCAACGACGAGTGGAAGGCCATGATTCAGAACGTGGTCAAGCTCAAGGTATGTGGCCATCCGGGGAGCCCGCCGGGGAGGTGCAACCTGATGAGATGACACACTGACGGCACATGTTTAGGGCATCGCAGAAAAGCTCGGCGCAACGCAGTCCCAGTTGGCCATCGCGTGGTGCCTGTACAACCAGAACGTGACTTCCGTGATCACGGGCGCCTCGAGGCCGGAACAGATTGTCGAGAACGTTGGGGCCCTCAAGGTTCTGGAGAAGTTGACACCCGAGATCATGGCGGAAGTAGATGCCATTGTGGGCAAGGTCGCGCTCGACCCGGCCAGGCAAGATTAAGGTAATGGCGTGTTTGCGGCGAGCATCGGTACTTTTTCTTTTCTTTTTTTTATGACTCTTCATGCTGTTGATATGGGTGGCGAAGCATGTGGCATGCCAATTCTGGGACGGGACGAGGGGATGGGAAGAAAAGGAAAAAAAAAAAAAAAAACAGAGTAACATCCACCATACCAGCTCGACCCATGCACATGCACCTCTCATGTGAAGGACCCTAAGATGCCCGCGAACGAGGCTCGCGCTGTAACTCGCTGACCGCCGTTTCACGAGCCGCTTAACCAAAAGGTCTTCAGAGGAACCGCCTTCTAGAAGCTGTGGCAGGGGCAACGTGCTCGAGTCAAAACACTGAACTGGACGTGGCGACCCCGGTTTGACGCAGCCAAACAGCGTGCCGCTGCTGCGTCTCCGCCACCCACTGCTCGTGCTCCGGACGCTGCGTTGAGACGGTCGGAAAGATACCCCGACGGGACCTTCGTTGCCCTGTTCGACATCGACAAGTCGGACTGGAGACTGCAGAAACAAGCCGACTGGCACGGGTCCAGACGCACCCGTCTTGACTCGGTCTCGTGTGCAGATCCCAAGGGCCAGTGTATGGGAAGAGCAATGCGTTCCTGTAGTACAGACGCCTACACTGGTCGACTGGGTGTTGAAACTAGGCGACGGGCGTTGGGAATGGTGTCTTGTAGAGCTGCAGACCGGTTCGGGACGCAAGCCATGGTAGCTGCGCATCTGCGGTCTAGACTCAGGAAGGTTGTCGATCCGCTGGCCTCGGTTGCAAGATGCGCATCGTCAGGTGCCTTTTGAGGCATATTCTGGGGTCGACAAGCAACAACCCACAAACGGTCGCCGTTTTAGCCTTTCTGGGCTGTCAACGAACTGCCAATGGCGGGGAGCCCATGAGTTGCCACGTGGTGGTTGCAGCAGAGAGGCAGCCTCGCGACAGCCTTGCAGCGCGTAAGCGGTTGTTGCAGCGTATAAGCAGCTGCAACGTTGACCAAGGTGGTGCGGTTCGTATGGCATGATCTGGCCGTGACACGTCCAACAACGTGGCAAATCTTGCCCCTTCTACCTCGGTGGGCTAGTTGCGATGATACCGAGTTGTTGGCTGCCGTACCGGAGCTGTTTGAAAGTGAATGTTTCGTGTACTGTAGACATAGTGGCCGGGAGTGCGAGCCATCCCAGGTGCTTGGTTGGCGGCGAATTCCGGGGTCGCTCCGTCTCGGGCACGAAGCAAGCCGCAAGGTGGTAGACGCGGCGCGCCTCACCCGGATACATGCGCAAGCAGGCTGCAGGACGAGGGGCACGAGGCACGGCACGGCGGTGAGCGACGAGAGATGGCGTAGGGTAGCGTGGGAGGGCGTGCCAAGTGCTTGCAGAGGCGCATGCATGGCCCAAAGCATCGAGTCGAGGGACCATCGCCGCAGGCGCATTGATCACCGTCTGGTCGTTGTGCGGTGGCAGACCCTTCATGCCCGACAGGCAAGACGTGTGGCGTCACAGACTGCGGCGTGCAGGGTGTGTGTCTGTATCCGTACCGTAGGGAAGTCAGAGACTGGCTGTACGTGCGTGTGTTATGTGGGTGAATGTGGGAAAATGCGACCAGGCTCCGTAGGACAAAAGCTCAGCATGAGTCGGAGGGTATCCATGTCGCGACAAAAAGAGCGAAGCCTGAGTGAAGCTCGAGAAAAGGTGCAGCGGGCAGCGTAGTCAGTCACGGAGAGTCCGCAGCCGTTGTGTTATTGTGAGGTGATTTCGAGATTGATGGTTTGAGATAGCTATCGCGACAGCTTTGCGCAGAGATCGAGCTGCCAAATAAGCCGTCAGTATCAGGCCATTTTTCTTGGGAAACGACGGCGGGCAGCGGTGTTGGGAGCATCAGAGTTTGAGCTTGGCCCCTCCCCGTGCGATGATGGGTGGTGGTGGATGGGTGGGAGTCGTGAACGATGGACGGGTTGTTGTGAAATGCAGCCTTAATTTGATGAGCAAAGTTGGGGGGGATCAAGAGGAGGGGAGGGATCAGAGGGTAGCAAGACAGGCAGGACCACGACAAGACATGTGGCCGGGCAGGGGGGCCAGGGGGAGTCGAGGGCAGGTGCAGACCGTGCAGTCACCACCTATTGCAGAGTGGTTGAAAGTGAAGGGAAGGTGGAGGGGAAGACCAGACTTCACACCGCAATCCCACACGGCGGCGATGAGACGAGCGTCTGAGCTGCGCTGTACCTACTGCGCTGGGGTGCGAAGCCATGCCCTCCTGCCTGTCCTATGCGGCGCACTGCGACTGCTGCGTGGTTGACAAGTGTGTGCGTGCGTGCGTGCGTGCGTTCCTTCCTTTTTACCTCTACAAACCTTACTTGCATCCTAGGTATGATCCGCAGGCAGGACTAAGTAGCAGAGACACTAGTGACAGATGGCGACTGCCCACGTTGATATCCATGTCCCTGACCATGACCATCCCGCCTACCTTATCCTACAAGTCAGGATGTGCAGCAGGGTTATGTTCCAAAGGGTAAGGCAAGGTGAGGCACCTACTTGCCTACATCAGGCGAGGTAAGGTGGGCGGTTGCGGATAATACTGAATGGTACTCTCGGGTTTGGATCCGGTAGGTGGCCAACGCGGACGGGCTCGGACGAGGTGGTGAAGTTACGAGACGACGACGACGACCATCACAATAACAACCATACATAGTAATAGCAACAATAACAAGAGCAATAACAACAACGACAGCTGTGCCACGCCGTGCCAAGGTCCAGTGAGACCACTGAGATTTGATGGCAGACTGGGCATCTGCGTGAGGAATGTACTGGTATCATAATCATGTCCTCTGGGCATCCAATATTCCTGCGTACCAAGTCTCCCTACCTTCCATGCCTTACCTAAGGGGGTGCTCCGTAACTTGGCGTGTATCGTGGCAGACCTGGCGGCTAGGTACCTCGACCTCCTTAGGTAAGAAAGACAATGAGGACAGCCTGCGTGCCTGGGGTGAACGTGGAAGCAGCCCCGACCTAGAAGACACGGGGGGCCTCCTGGCAGATGCAAGTAATGAGTGGCATCTCGGTCTCGGGTTGCAGACGGCGTGCTGCGTGTGCCGCGAACGGACGATATGTCGATACCGAGTGTGTCGCAAGGTGCCTGTGTAGGACCACGGTACTTACCTAAGTCGATGCAGCAGATGCCATTGGTCGCAATGCAGTCATTACCTAAGCATCCCTGCCGATTCTTGCGTCCCCGGCCCTTAGGGCAGTGGGAGGAACGGCCAGCGCCACTTATTCGGTGGCCCCAGTACCTCAAGATACCCCGCCGGACAGGTAATGAGTGCGGAGTCGCAAGGTATTCTCGGGTGTCTCCGTGAGACCGGGGGGAGGTATCAGCGCCTGGCCTCAGCTCAGTCCGCTGGAACTAACCGTTTACCCACCAGAGCAGCCTACAGCCTATAGGCTACCATACCCTGATGCGCTACGGTACGCCTCCGGCAGAGCGACACAAGCGACATCCCGGTGCGGGTCGGTCCCCAGAATAACACAAGCTGCCCGGATAGCAGGCACAGGCAGGCAAGCAGGTACATACGCATCTACACAAGAGAAGTATCCGCATCAACAAGTGGAATAAGATCCAAGAATAAAGAAAGAATGCGACTTTGCGTCTTCCAGTAATGCTCGGAAATTTGAGCTACAAGACGGGATAGGCAGCGCAAGCTAGATGGCTCATTCCAATCCATTGCATCACAATCATAATCATGTATCCGTACGACACACACGCTTGAAGGGAATGAAATCGACCGTGCCTGACGGACGACACGACCAATGTCTGGTGGTCTGTCTGTCTTTAAAGGGTACCCTACCCTCATACTTGCCTATAGGCTACCTACCTAGTACTCTGCCTACCTCTCCCTCCGTCTACTCCGTCCCTTTTCTCATATCGGATTGGCTAGCTGGGTTCTATGTGTTTCCTGCGATTGTGCACGATCGAATTGGGGAACGAAAATGCGCTAGGAAAAGACACGCCAACAATGGAAGAGAACTAGCAGCCAACAAGCCCACCTCCGCATCCGCGGAGTCCGTCATGCCCTGCCCTGGCCTGTAATCACTTAGTACAACAATACCGCCCTGCCCTGGTCGGAACTGATCTCTTCTTACCTCACCCAGCGGCGGCCTGTATCAACTGTCTTCTGTTGGGTCGTACGTTGCTCTCAGGGAGGCATCTGGGCAGTTAGGTAGGGAGGTACATATGTACCTAGATATTGTAGGTGTTAATAGTACAGAGAGACATCCATGGATGGTATTTTGCCCACTGCACCTAGTCCTACCTACCTACTATGTAATATGTAAGTACACCTCATTCATGCTTTGCCTTCATCTGCGTTGCGCCGCCGTGCCCAAGACGCACAGACGGAACCCCCCCCCCCTTCGGCCCTACATTTCTGGCCGCACCCAAAGCGACGCCGCTCCATTCTTCCTGCCTCCCATCACCCCATGCGCGACTAGCATCTACGTACACTAATATGGTATGCCTACCTAACTAAAACTTACCTACACCTTGCACCCTGTCTTGCGTGCCTACAGCGGGAATTCCGAGTTCCTTTCTACATACTCGGTAACACTGACGAAAATAACCATCACCACTGCGACGACGATTGCGACCCTCCTGTTTCCGTTCCATTCCTTGCAACCGCCAGCCAGCCAGCCAGCCAGACGCCCTCGAGCATGACATAATCCAGTTCATGTTTTGTCTTCTTCCCCTTGTCCGCGCGCATTCTCAAAACTGTTTCCGCGCCCTTCTTTCGCTCGCTATTTCGCCCCGACACCGGTCCATGTCCGACTGAGAGAGCCGTCTCTCCATCGATCTGGGATCTCACCCGCCCGTCGCCCCCTCGTCGTTTGCGCTGCCTATACCGTGTGCCGAAATCCTCGCAAATACCGCCGCCGCCGCCACCATCGTCTTTGGGAATGACATGGCTCTTCGCCCTCATGCGACGGCCTGGCGACAATGACGAGGAATGAGGCCGGCTCCCGCTTCAGCTCGCTTACGAGCGCCAGCAGCAGCACCGACAGCACCCGATCCTCGGCCACCGTGAGGCCCTTGACCCAGTCGTCGTCGGCCTCGTCGTCGTCAACAGTGGCGGCCGCACGCAAGGCGCCGATGCGCCTGAAGACGGACGAAAATGGATCCCTTGCTGGAAGGTGAGTTGCGTGTCGTGTTTCCTTGTTGTTCCTCGCAGTTGTCGTTGTTGTCGGTGTCGTGGTCCGGCTGCCACCCCCCAGTCATTCCAGTCAAGTCAAGTCATTCAATCAATCAATCCATCATCCACACCTGCGCGAAGCAGCCCACGAGCCACGCCCGGACCAGCGAAACCCACACATCCCGTCCCTACCCTAAACCTGGGCGCCCCAGTCAGTCTCTCTCGCCCTGGCCTGGGTGTGAGGGTCTGGATGAGGGTCTGGATGCGGTTTGGTTTGGTTTGGTTTGGTTTGGGCTGGGTCGGGGCTCCTCTGGCTCCGGCGCGTTACCCCCGTTCACGTCGCCCCCCCCCCTCTCTCCCCGCTTCAAAACTCCCATCACGCATGACGGTTCATACACTATTGCTATGTACGCCGTGTAGTTATACAGCGTATGTATTGTTGTATGAGTCTGCGTGTTGTTGGTCCGGAGTCAGGTGGCTGCCCTCTTGTTCATGTGCAGCTCTCCCGCTCTATCCTGAGTTCGACCCGGCCGCTATTCTCTGTGGCTCGTCCCTGTCCCCCAACCTATGCTGCATCTGCTGGAAGTGTCCCCTGGCAGCTTGCCTGTTCTCTTACGCGCGCTACGGCGGCTGTCCCGAAGCCTAGTCCCAGCGACGGGTGGATACTCCGTACCTACCTACCTACCTACCTACCTACCTACCTACCTGTGTACGTAGTGTATAGTGTATACCCAGCTCTTGCTCTTACGTTGCAGCTGCGTCAGGTACACGCTGTACACGGGCTTGTATAGGTCCGTTTCTGTCTGCCTCCAATCCAATGCCTCCAATGCCCTACTAGGCACTTTGTCCTCCAGCTCCTTCCAGCACCACCTCAATGGCACTTGGGGCGGAAAAGCTGGTAGGTCTGCTGGGTACCTACCTTCCTGCTTGTGCTATGCCCACCTACCTACCTACCTACACCACTGTTCCTGCAAGTGCCCTACAGCATGTCAAGTACCTGCTCAGGTCCCCAATGTCAGGTATCCCCTCCCTCCCTTCCTTCCCCTCCATCCTGAGGTCCTCCCATCGCCTCGCCTCCGCCCCGGCCCCCGGCAAGCTTTGTCGTCGTCGCTTCGTCGGTGGAGCTTCTCTGCTGTTTTCGATCGTCTCCAGTCGCAGTCTAGCCAAGCTCAGCCCAGATTATCTCGTTCAGCTTCCCTCCTCTTCCAGCGTGCCCTCCATTCCCTGTTCCTCTTCTTTTTTTGACTCGTTTCTGCCCTGCAACCTAACTGCATCCGCATCCGCACCCGTTACCGTACCTGCACCTGCACCTGCACCGGCAACCTGCTGCAACTACGCCCGAGCCTTGCCCCTCCTAACCTGCTCCTCCCTCTGCGCCGCTCGTTGCTGTTCAAACTTCTGCTCTCTCTTCTGTTTCCGCCCTCGGGACGACTGACGAGTTGCACCCACCACGTAAACACTATACTGACTGGTCCCTGCGCCGGCACCCCTCGTCTAGATCCTTCATTAGTGATTTGAGCCCAGCCCGAACCTCTCCAACTCTTACCTCTGCCTCTGCCTCTGCCTCTGCGCCGCGTGGAGCTTTGTCACCAGCATCGACAACCTCCAATGTCTCCTCCTTCCGCGATCACCGTCTGAGCGACTTCGCCAACTACCGTCGAGATCTGGCCGTCCTAGAGACCTCCGGTGGCCGCATCCCTTCCATCCAGCAGCAACCTCCTACGGCCAATCCCTCGTCCACCTCCCAAGTCGCTCCCTGGATGTCGCCCTCCAACGGCGGTGCCACCGCATCCACCACTCCTCATAGCCAGCTCAACACCACCTTCTACAATGACTCTAGCGATAATCTGTCCGTTGCCTCCCAGTTGTCGCCCGGCTTCCGTCCTCCCACGAACCGAATCGCGCATCAGTCCTCGGGCAGCCAGGACTCGCCCGACGCCGCCTACTTCGGCGACGAACGACGGCCCTCGCTGGCCAGCATAACCACCCTGAGCAGCCAGGGTTCCAAGACGAGCATCAGGAGAGGTGGATTGCAAAAGCTGCAAGGTTTCTTTGGCGAGGAGTTTCCCGGCCGCGACGGTTCCGAGAGCAGCCTGCACTCCAACTCGGGAAGGGACCGCTCGCGTTCCTACAGTCACAGCCGCCCGACCAGAGATCGCAACTACTCCAACGCGACGGACCATGCAAGAGACCGAGAAGCCTCGCCTTCCTCCTCGAGACCTAGAACCCCGGTGCCCGCCCCAGAGGTTGTGCCCTTCCTCTACCAAGAGGCCGACGTGAGTAATCCGTACCCCTGCGTTCTATCTGCGCTGCTATTTACTACGTTTTCCGTCAACTGTTCTGCCTTGTCCTGTCCTCTCCCATCGCGACAATCTTTTCCGACGTTCCTTTGGTTTCTCAAACCCCATTCCGTACATCCGGATGTGCAGTGCTTTGCCTGGCGCGCACTATCACGCATGCGGCTACTGCGCCGCGTCAACCCCGTAGTCTTATCTTATCTCTCATGCCCATTCCCCATTCCTGCATTGCGTGCCGTTGTCGAGTCAAGCCAGCCTGCTAAATATGCTTCAAGGATATTGCCAGGTACGGCGAGGCCCCAGTCAGAGACATTTTGAGCGGCCCCGACCGCGAACGTTACATGAGCAACGAAAATCCCAACAACCCGCAAAATCCACCCAAGACCTCCTCATCTGGTCGCTCCGGCCATTCAATCGTCCATCTACCGGGCCATCACCATCGCCATAACAGAAGCATCGATGATGGCAGGGCGCTTCGGCCAACTGTAAGCAGGGAAGATTCGCAAGCCAGCCTGCAGGTACAGAACCCCCGCGACCGAGGCGGTTCCACTGCCACCGTCATGTACGGCGCCACCAATCGATCCCGCGCCCAAAGCCCGACCCCGAGCGGCGGCTACTTCGGTTCGAGACACAATCCTTCCGTCGACGGCTCGACGTCGCCCGGCGGCCAGCAGCAGCATCATTCCAAGCGAAACATCCTGCATCGACTGCGGAGGAACAAGGACAAGGACGATGGCACCTCGAGGCTCCGCGAGCTGCCGGGCTCTACTAGGTCCCTGGCCACCAAGCCATCGCGGACCGACTTCATCAGGCCTGAGCTGTCGCCCTCCACCTTCCCGCTCAATTACGCTGGCACTGAGCCCGGGCCCGATCAAGACCCCCGACTGGCCGCCTATAACAACCAGCAGCAGCGCAACCAGACCTTCAACAACCGATTCCCCTTCTCCAAGAGCAAGGGCCGCCAACAACGGCCCGCGGACATGCAAGATGAGCAAATCGGACCGACGGACAGGCAGGCAGGCGGCGCCGGCAACCTCTTCCACCTCGACACTGACCTCACCGACATGGATGGCATTCTTACCAAGCCGCCGCCCCTGACGCCCATGGATCACACCTTCATCGCGAACATCGTCGATCCTGACAAGGTCGAGCCTCCCCCGGTTCCCCCGAAGCCCGAGGCTTTCCCCGGGGGCCCTGGAGGGCCCGGCGGGCCCAACGGCTCTTGGAACGCGCCAGACAGCTGGGCCGTTCGTCGCAATACCGAAGACACGACCTACCAAGCCCCCGACCTTGACGATATCGGCAGTCCGCCGCGGCCCGAGGAGAAGATGACCCCATACTGCATCCGAATCTTCAGATCCGACGGCACATTTGCCACCCTGTCAATGGCCCTCGACGCCAGCGTTGCCGATGTCATCTCTTCGCTCATCAAAAAGACGTACGCAACAGATGCCCTGGAGAACTACCATATCATCCTGAAGAAGCACGATCTGGTCCGTGTGCTCTCAGCCCCCGAACGGCCGCTACTGATGCAGAAGAGGCTGCTGCAACAAATCGGCTACGAGGAGCGAGACAGAATCGAAGACGTTGGTCGCGAGGACAACAGCTATCTTTGCCGGTTCATGTTCCTGTCGTCGAGAGAGAGCGACTTCCACTCCGTCACGAACGACCTTGGCCTTGGACGCATCCAAAAGTTCAACCACGTCGATCTTTCCGGCCGTAACCTGATTACCATTCCCATCTCCCTCTACTCCAAAGGCTCGGAGATTATATCGTTAAACCTCTCTCGCAACCTGTCCCTCGACCTCCCCCGTGACTTCATCCAGTCTTGTCAGAACCTGAGAGACATCAGGTTCAACAACAACGAGGCCCGGAGGCTGCCTCCAAGTCTCGGCAAGGCTGCCAAGCTTACCTATCTCGACGTTTCAAACAACCGGCTCGAGCAGCTGGAACACGCTGAGCTGCACGGGCTGCATGGGATTCTGAAGCTGAACCTGGCCAACAACCGACTGAAGTCCATTCCTCAATATTTTGGCGCCTACGGCGCTCTGCGCAACCTCAATATTTCGTCCAACTTCCTGGATAAGTTCCCTCTATTCCTCTGCGACATCGCGACCCTGGTAGATCTCGACCTCAGTTTCAACTCAATCAGCAGCCTGCCTGACGAGATCGGCAAACTTCGTTCCCTGGAGAAGTTCGTCATCACCAACAACAGGTTATCAAACTCCCTGCCCGACTCTTTTGCCCAGCTGATCTCTCTGCGAGAGTTGGACATCAAATACAACACGATGACGAACATCAGCATCGTCTCGGAGCTTCCTAAGTTGGAGATCCTCTCGGCAGACCACAACCACATCTCTCAATTTGTTGGCACGTTCGAAAGAATTAGGAGCTTGAAGCTGAACTCCAACCCAATCACCCAGTTCCACATCAAAGAGCCGGTCTTGACGTTGAAGATGCTCAACCTCTCCTACTGTCAGCTTGCCAGCATCGACGAGTCCTTCAACAACATGCTGAACCTTGAGCGTCTTGTGTTGGATAAAAACTACTTCGTCTCTCTGCCCCAGCACATCGGGAATCTCAGCAGGTTGGAGCACTTCAGCATCGCCAACAACAACTTGGCAGAGCTTCCCACATCTATCGGATGCCTTACCGAACTCCGTGTTTTGGACGTCCGCAGGAACAACATCCGGAAGCTGCCAATGGAACTGTGGTGGGCAAACAAGTTGGAGACTCTGAATGCATCGTCGAACATCTTGGAGAACTTCCCCAAGCCGGCCTCTAGACAGCCGCGACCCGCGAACGAAGATGCTCAAACACCTGGGGTCGTCAACAAGCCAAATCCGCTGAACAGCATCCCGCAATTTCCCCTCGAGGAATCTCCCGACTCGAGGAGACCAAGTCAGAATTCCTCGTCAACTCTGCTGAGCGTCGGTCCATCGCCCGTACCAGGTGGTGCCGACAGGAAGAGCTCCGTCGTGTCGGTCTATGGCAAGGGCGGCAGGAAAACATCTGTCGTCTCCAGGTCCACCTCTCAGGGCACGGTGCAAACGATGACACCGCCGTCGACGAGAAAAGACTCGAGTCTGTCGTCTCGGCTCTACACGACGTTCGCCGGCTCTCTGCGAAACCTTTACTTGGCAGAGAACAAGCTCGACGACGAGGTTTTTGACCAGATCACCATGCTCAACGAACTGCGCGTGCTCAATCTGTCGTGGAACTACATTAATGATATGCCTCAGCGATCGATAAAGAGCTGGCCGCAGATGGTCGAGTTGTATCTTTCTGGCAACGAGCTGACAACACTCCCGGCAGACGACCTCGAGGATGCCAGTCTCTTGCAGGTGTTGCACATCAACGGGAACAAATTTACCAACCTGCCAGCCGATATATCCAGGGCTAAGAAACTTGCGGTATTGGACTGCGGCAGCAATTCCCTCAAGTACAACATCTCCAACGTCCCCTACGATTGGAACTGGAACTTGAACCCCAACCTGCGTTACTTGAACCTGTCCGGCAACAAGCGCCTGGAGATCAAGCAAACCGTCGTTGGCCCGACTGCTGCCAACAGAGAGCAGCTTGCCGATTTCAGCCGACTGCTGAATCTGAGGGTCCTGGGTCTCATGGATGTCACGCTCACGCAGCCCACGATCCCCGACCAGAGCGAGGACCGTCGCGTGCGAACATCAGGCTCGCTCGCTGGCCACCTGCCGTATGGTATGGCTGACACCCTGGGCAGAAACGAGCACCTCTCCACCATTGATCTCGTGGTCCCCCGTTTCAACTCCTCAGAGACCGAGACTCTACTCGGTCTGTTCGACGGCCAGGCCCTGTCCAGCGGAGGGTCCAAAATTGCCAAGTATCTGCACGAGAACTTCGGCCACATCTTCAGCATAGAACTGAAGGGCCTCAAGACGCGTCTCAACGAGACGCCCATTGACGCGCTCCGGCGTGCCTTCCTGTCGTTGAACAAGGACCTCGTAACAATTGCTATCCAGCACACCGAGGAGCGTTCTCAGAAGACGCATAGGGGCTCTGCGCAACCGGTTGTTCTTAGCAAAGAGGACCTCAACTCGGGTGGTATCGCGACAGTCGCGTACCTGCAAAACACCGATCTCTACATAGCCAACGTGGGAGACGCCCAAGCGATACTCATTCAGACGGATGGCTCTCACAAGTTTCTCACCAAGAAGCACGATCCTGCTGAGCCGAGCGAACGTCAACGCATTCGCGAAGCTGGGGGCTGGGTGTCTCGCAACGGCAGACTGAACGACCTCCTCGAAGTGTCCCGGGCGTTTGGGTACGTTGACCTCATGCCGGCAGTCCAGGCTGCACCACACTGCTGGCACACTGCCATCAAGGAGCAGGACGACATCCTCTTGATTGCAACAAGAGAGTTCTGGGAGTATCTCGACTCTGCCCTGGTCGTTGATTTTGCTAGACAAGAGCGCGGCGATCTGATGCGGGCTGCGCAAAAGCTCCGCGATCTGGCCATTGCCTATGGCGCCACGAACAAGATGATGGTCATGATGATGAGCGTGGCCGATCTCAAGAGGAGAGTCGAGCGATCGAGACTTCACCGTGGACAAAGCATGTCACTCTACCCCTCGGGTCTGCCTGACGATCTCCAACAGGCGACGCGCAGGGGCAAGAGGAACAAGGGTGACGTCCTCGACTCGACCCTGCAGCGGCTTGAGGCTGAGATCCCCGCACCGACAGGCAACGTGTCAATTGCCTTCACTGACATCAAGAACTCGACGACTTTGTGGGAGATGTACCCGACCGCGATGAGATCTGCCATCAAGCTGCACAACGAGGTCATGCGAAGACAGCTGCGCAGGATCGGCGGATACGAAGTCAAGACTGAAGGTGACGCATTCATGGTCTCATTCCCAACAGCCACTTCAGCACTCCTCTGGTGTTTTGCCGTCCAGATATCTTTGCTGGACGTGAAGTGGCCTAATGAAGTTCTCAACTCCGTCTCTTGTCAAGATGTATTTGACAAGGACAACAACTTGATCTTCAAGGGCCTTTCCGTCCGTATGGGTATTCACTATGGCGATGCAGTCAGCGAGATGGACCCCGTGACTCGACGTATGGATTACTTCGGTCCGATGGTCAACAAGGCTTCTCGTATCTCTTCGGTGGCCGACGGAGGCCAAATCACGGTCTCGTCCGACTTCATCTCGGAGATCCAACGTTGTCTGGAAACCTACCAGGATAATGAGCGGAACGGCTCTACGGCATCTGAGGACACATTTGACGAAGATGGGGGCTTCGCCGCATCGATCCGCAAGGATCTTCGGTCTCTGACATCGCAAGGGTTCGAAGTCAAGGAAATGGGCGAGAAGAAATTGAAGGGCCTCGAAAACCCCGAAATGGTGTACTCGCTCTATCCACACGCGCTTGTGGGTCGCATCGATGCCCACCAACAGCACGAGGCACACCCCAATGTCGACAAGCCCGCAATCCTCCAGGCAGGCAGCGAGCTGGCTTTCGATACAGAGGACATCTGGGCACTCTGGCGCGTCAGCCTGAGGCTAGAGATGCTGTGCAGCTCCCTGGAGAATGTGTCGGGCCGCGGCCTGCAACCACCCGAAACAGAGCTTTTGGAGAGGATGAAGCATCGTGGAGGAGAGGTGACGGAGCGGTTTTTGCTCAACTTCATGGAGCACCAAGTGAGCAGGATTGAGGTACGTTTGAGAGACAAGAACGCTGAGCACGATCACCCACTAACGTAATTATCAGACTTGTGTCACGTCCATCTCGCTTCGTCACATCGTCATTGGCAATGCTCCCATCGAACAGTTGGAGGACCTGCGAGCTCCCATGAACGACATCCTCGACCAGGTCGCCAAGCAAATGGCCGAGCTGGCGAGGTACAAGGCCATGTACGGCGAGTTGAGCGACGAAGACCACGGGAGCGACACGGAGCAAGAGTAGTTTGGCGAGCGTTCCTTGATTCATGATTCTCATGCGGCGGCATTACATATATAATATACGGCGTAAGACGGCATCCCGTCGACATGGACACTAACAACCTGGATACCCGATTCTTTCGAAGTGGGGGGCACGGCGCTCTGAGACACTTATTCCATTCCTGTATAAAGCGATTGCCACACACCGAAACAGCTTCTCGAGACGCGAATTGGCGCCTGTTTTCTGGGTTTGGAGGAAACATCTTGTTGGGTTTCAAACGGTTCAGGATCCCAAACCGTGGAGGGGGGAATTGTGTCAGCTGGAGGAGGAGGGTTGAGTTTTGGATACCTGCTTTTTTTTTCTCGTTCCTAAGCGTGTACGTTGCGTACAAAGGAGACTCGGACAAGGGTTTGGAAGATTGGATGGGAGGGGGGGGGGAGGGTAGTTTCCCAAGTTTTAAAAAAACAAAAAAGTATGTTTTTGTAGTATTTGTTACAATGCAAAGAAAGAGGTGGAAAGGGAGGGAGGATCGATGGATCACCTAAGAATACCTGGGGTTTGGAAGGAATAAAGGCGTGGGTTGGGGGGTTGGATGGAACATGCTCGTTGCAGCAATTCTGTAGTAGGATATAGGATAGTGTTATCTTGTTGGAAACGAAGCCGGTGCTTGTAGCACGGCGTAAGAGCAACTTCCTGGCAGTTACTGTGTCCATCATGATGTGACGTGTACTACTAAAGAGAACTGGTCTACATCACACAGCTAATACTTTGAGCACTCGAGGTTATTCACAACTTGATTTTCTTGTCTATCATACGAGTCTCTACCTGGCCCGTTCATGTACACATACAAGAAGCCCGTCTACGCCGATACAATGCGCGCACCTGTGCCGGCGTCCTTGACGCGCTTCAAGATCCTGATGCGCGGCTCCAGGCGCGGACCGACCCACCAGCCTCCCGTCAGCTTCCGCACCCGGTCCCGGATCTGCTTCACTAGCAGACCGCGGCCGAGCAACTTCTCTCCTCCTTCCTCCTCTGTTGAAGACGCCTTGGCTCCCGGGCGAAGCACCTCGATGCCGGCGTACCCCTGCACAACACCAATAGTCTCCCACTGCCCGCCCCTCACGGAGGCCGGGTCCTCGGCCAGGACGTAGTCGAAGCGCGACCAGAACGCGGGATCAGCGAGGACGGCCTTGTCCTCCGTCTTGTCAAAGACCAACACCGGGCTAGCGCCGGCGTCGGCGCCGAGGCTGGTCTCCAGCGCGCGGGAGTGCGGGTCCTTGGGCAGGCCGGCCGGGTTCTGGCCGAAGAGGGTCACGCCCGTCATGCAGCTCAGGACGTCCGTGTGGACGGCCGCGACGGAGGAGCTGGCCGGGACGAGGGCGTGGAGCTGGCGCAGGGCGTCGCCGCCTGGGTAGTTTAGCGAGGAGAGGAGGAGCATGCCCGTCGAGGCGGCGAATGCGGCGAGCGTGGTCAGCGCGGCGGCGGCGGAGGCGACGGCGAAGAGGAGGGACTTGGAGCGGCGGGAGAAGATGTAGTTCGCGCCCTGGGCTGCTGCCGCGGTCAGGGGCGGGATGGCGTAGAAGATGAAGCGGGCTTCCTTGTGCGGCTGGAGGGAGTAGATTGCGACGAAGAGGAGCGGGGGCAGGACCAGGCCGCGGGCGGCGCGGGAGGTGGCGGGCTGGGCGAGCGCGAGGGGGATGAGGAGGAGGAAGGTCAGGGGGTTGACGAGGAGGCGCGGGAGGGCGGAGGTGAAGTAGAAGTGCCAGGGGGAGACGCCCCAGTTGGACGAGGAGCCGAGGACGGCGTTGTAGTAGAAGCCCCAGAGCTCGGGCCAGAGGGGCTGCTGCCAGAAGTAGGAATCTAAAGGTACTGAGACGGCGACGGCGACGGTGAAGGAGATCAGGAAGGGGCGGATGAGGCGCGGGATCGTGGTCTGGCCTGTTAGGAGGAGGTGGAGGCCTGTGGTTGCGAGGAGGAGGGCTACTTCGGAGCGGAAGATGACGGCGGCGAAGACGAGGAGCGATATGGCGACGCGCTGGCGTGGGGCCCAGGATTGGGGTTCTGGATGGGGGAGGAGGTTGGCCGAGGCGAGGGTTGCTAGATATCGTGTCAGTCGGTGGTTCGGTTTCCCTCGGGAAGAAGGAATTGGTACTCACTCAGCGCAAAGGCGAACATGTTGGGCAGCGTCCTCGACGCGTAGAACGGGACGTGGAACTGGCTTAGTAGCAACAAGATCCACCACCTCTGCACGCCCACGCCCAGCCCCCTTCCCAGGCTGCGCGCGAAGACGACGAGGGCGGCGGCGTTGGCGAGGCCCAGCAGGGCGCGGACGACGAGCTGCGCATTGGCGAAGCCGACGAGGCCGACGACGGGCCCGCCGAGGCCGGCGAGGAGCACGGGGCCGACGAAGGTGCGGGGCACGGCGCCGGGGAAGTCGAAGTGGTCGTAGGCGGCGCGCAGGCGGGCCGACACGTCGCGGGTGGGCGTGCCGTAGACGAGGACGTCGTGGGCGGCCTGGATGTTGAACGACTCTTCTACTTTGGTGTCCGGGGCCAGGAGGAGGTGGAGGGTGATGAGGGCGGGAATGAGCCCCAGGAGGAGGAGGTCTGTTCGTGGCGTTAGTTTAGGACCAAGAGACCAGAAGTCTGTATTCTGGCTTACCTGGGAGCTTCATTGCGAATGAAGGCAAGGCTAGGGAGCTTGAGTGAGAAGTAAAGCAATGCGCCAATGGATTCGAGAAATAAAAAGGAATCAGGAACCAAGTGGCAGGCTCATCGCTAGTTAAGAGAGAGACTGTCGTAAAAGCCAAAGAGTCAAAGCTGTGAAACTATTTGCCCTGTGCTTTCTTTTTCATCTCAATGCCTTGTCACGATGTTTGGAAGTTGGCCGCGACTTCTTGGAGCTCAAGCTCGAAGCCAACGGTTGTAAGCTGTCGTCTTGCACCTACCCACCACAGCTCAGAGTGCTCAGTGCACGGTCCAGCTCTTCACTGCAGCGCTGGACCTGCCCACTGTCACTAACGGTCGGCAGGCAGGCGCACGCAGGGGCAGCGCTTCGGAACGGAACATTAAAGTCCCCACCTTCCCCCAGCTCCATCTGGACAGCGCAGCGCGAAACCACCATCGCCATCATCCACGCTGGCGCTATAACCCCCCCAGGCTTCCCCTTCAACCGCCGCGATCGCAAACACCCGGAAAAGCAAGCCGTACTCGAAATTCTCCCGGGGCACCCCCGAAGAGCCGCCAACATGTACATCCTCGGAAACTTCCTCTACAGTAAGGCCCCGTCGCCCACTTACACAACGCAACCCCTTGGATCTTGCGCTGACCAGAGCTCCCTCCAGTCGCCGTCCTCCTCATCAACGCCATCGCCGTCCTCTCCGAAGACCGATTCCTCGCGCGCAGTATGTCCCGTCCCGTTCTTTCCCCCCTTTCCGAGCCACCAGCGCTTTCAGCTCCATGTCCCGGACCACGTTGCCAAAACCTCCCGACTGACACACTCATAGTCAACCTCTCCCCGTCCTCCTACGACCCCGCCTTCGGCCAGTCCGCCGATGCCAGCGTCAAGGCCAAGATCATCAACCTGATCGCCAGCGTGCGGACGCTCATGAGAAGTAAGTTGCTGGCACTGCATGCGCGCGACACGCAGCCAGCTTCAGAAGCTGACATTATCTCTCTCGCCAGTACCGTTAATAGCGATCAACACCCTCATCATCCTCTACGAGCTCATCCTTGGATAAAAAAGACGCACGGCGCGCATCTGTTTTTTAGACTGTTCTGTAGCATACGACTATTGGGGCCTTTTCACAGCGTGGCATCATGGTAACGAACCGGCGTTGGGTTGGATGCGGATGGGGTTTTGGTTGCCGGACCGGCAACGAGGCGGTACCACGGAGGGCGCCAGACTCAGAACGAGGGAGCAATGGACGACGAGCCACCAAGGCCCAGCGCCGTAACGTCGAGAGGTTTTAAAGGGCAGGGGAAATGCTTCAATTATATCAACCCAGAGACTGGCTCCTCGGAGCGTCTCCAGCTTTAGGTCTTTAGTGCTGTCGGCCATTGGTGACGTCTGGCGCTATCGTACAGCCCGGCATGGTGCCGGTAAAAGCAACGCTCGAGATGCCATCATCACGCATGTCCCTGGTCGCCCTCATTAGGTGGAAAAGAAGAAAACGATTATCCAAGCGAACCACTCCATGCTCGGGTATCCGCTCGCGCCCAGAGTCTTCCCCGAAGCTCTTCATGTAGCTAGTCGCGACTTGCGCTGGGGCGAGTCGTGAGCTTGTCCATCGTACAGAACTCCTCCCCACGACTCCTTTTTCTTTTTCGGGGTGTATGTACTGAAGTAAACCGAACTCATAAAAGGTGATTTTGCGCCGCTTTATGAAAGCAGGTTGCCGCTCTTCTTTCTGCCGAGATTGAAACTGAAGCGTTCCTTCAACTCCTTGGGCTTGTCCGAGTGGTTTGCGATTCCTTCCGTGCCGTTGTGGCCATTTTCCGATGGCCGGTGCGACTCGGCCTTGTCCTTGTCTTTGCTGAGGAAGCCGAAGCTCTTCCGGCTCATTGATTTGCTTGCCCGGCTTGATCGGTTGAGGAAGCTGGTGGTACCTGACGGCTCCTTTCTCTTCGCCTCTTCTTCTGCTGCTGTCTTCTTGCTTGCCTCCACAACCTGGCGGTATTGTTCCGCTTGCAGCTGCTCGGCGCTCCTTGCCCTAGCATGGCTCTCCCTTCGCTCCCTCTCTTCCTGCTTGGCCTTGTCCTTCTTGGCTTGCTTTTGAGCCTTGTCCAAGGCCTCTTGCTCCTTTTTCTCCCGCTTCTTTTCGTCCTTTGACTTCTCTGCCTTGGCTGCCGTGTTGGACCTGGCTAAGCTCGACGGAACCAAAGGTACTGCGGGCGTCGCGGGGGTGGGTGATACAGGGATGCTCTCGGGGACGTCCAATTTGACGGGTGCTGTCTGCACATGGGCGGGGTTGGGCACGGGTTCGCGGTCTTCCACCGAGCTGGCGGGCTGCGTGTATTGCTTGGATAGCGGCGCCGTGCCATTGGGCTGGCCATTCTCATGGGCAATATTCGCAGCCTCGCTGGCGATCTTGACCTCTTCCAAGCCCTCAGCCTCCATCTCCGCCTGCACCTTCTCGAAGGTTGTCTCTTGGTAAAAGAGAACGTATGCACAAGCCATGCCGGGTTTGTCGCCGAAAAAGTTCCGCACAAAGTGCTTGTCGACAGGCTCCACCATTTCGTCGTCGAAGAGTACCCAGCCTCGATCCTGCGTCTTGATGACCGATACGTAGTGGCCGTGGTAGGCGTTGCCTCCTATGTGGACTACAACGGCGTACAACTCGTACATTCGGTCGGGATCCTCTGCGTCCTCGGTGGTGTTGAACATGCGCAGGTGGTATGGATACACGACCCGATGGAAGAGCTTCTGAAGTCGACTGTAATCCTCCGTATACTTGAAGCGCTTCAGGTGTAATGCCAGGACTTTGGGCAGTCGCTTTATCTTCATTCTCTTCTCGGCTTCCTGGAGGCCACCGCAGTGATCGCAATGGAACTTATTGCGTTCGCACAGCATCTCTTCGGCCGAGAACTTGCGTAGGCACGACGTTACGGATGAGTGCTCCTCCAAGTCAATGGACAGGTCCAAGAATGTCTCGTCTCTTTGCGAGGCCGTCTCGCAGGTCAGGCACTTCGTCTCCGATGTCAAGACACCCTCGAAGATGTCGTGGACCCAGCCAGTTCCGGGAGAACCCAACCCGTTGACATGGCGGTTGGCAAGGTTCGTAGCTCCGAGGGCGTTCTCCACCGACTGAACCAGACCGTCTTTGTTGTCCGCCTCTTGGATCCGTTTGGCGTTTGCCTCCACATTGGAAATGACGTCGTTCAGCACAAGACCGTAAAACTCGTGGGCGTCCTGGTGCATCGAATTTCGGAACATCTCATTGTCTCGCTTGAAAATCTCCAGGAAACGCTGCGGGCTAAGCACACCTGTTCTGGTGTTGCTTTCGATTAGGGCCTGGAATATGTCCTTGAGACCGGTGAAAGTGCATTCCTCCATGCCATACGCAGACGGATTCTCTTGTGCGAGTTCGAGAATCGGGCCCTTGATCATGGCTTGTTTCTTCTTGTATTCGGGAGAATCGGGTTTGTCTTCGGGTCGCGTGCCAGGAGCCCCAGGCGGAGGCATTCCCGCCGTTATCGCCTGTCTGCGCTTCATCGATTCCGAGGCGCTCAGCCCTTTCGGCTTGGCTCCCGGGGTGCTTGGAGGTTCTTTCGCAACAGGCGGACGGATCGTAACATTGACCTTCGGTCGCGTTCCATTCGGGGTATCGGTGGGCGACAGCGGCGGGTACTTGATAACATGGTCTCTAAAGGATTCTGAGTAGAAGAGTGCTTGTACAATCGAGTTGCAGTAACTGCGAAACGGTCAGCAGAAGATGGGGGCTAACGGACGACGTAACGCACCAGGTGTTCCCAAACTTGACGATTGATCAGCATTTGTTATCTTGGGCAGGGCGGGCACAGGGCGCGCGCGGTGGAGAGCGGAAGACTTACATTCTCGAGGCCGAAGAACTTGTCCGTGCCGTCTTCCCTCAATGGCCCAGCATTCTGCAGCATCTTCTCCAGGGGAGTCAGCTCTGGGGCCGGCTCTTCCTTGCCGGCCTTTTTGCTAGCCACATCTTTGGCCGCTGGGCTCGTGGTAGTCTGGACGTGGCATCGCTGTCAGCAGTGAGGTCGCGCATACAGGCGGAAGAGCGAAGGCGGGGGAAGAGCAGATGGTCACGAGGAACCGAAATGACGATGCTGGCGGACGATGAGGAGTTCGATGACGCACATTTCCCGCATTCTTCAGCTTGTTGAAGAAGCCCGCCATGTTGGCGACTGTTGAAGAAGGCTGCTCGGGAGGCCGAGGTGAGATTGAGTAGTGGCGAGACTGGTATGTTCGCGAGACGAGCTCACGGTGGCCGAGCAGACGGGTCGGAGTCTAACATGCGACGGGCAATTGGGTTCGAGATGGAGGATTTGGCACTGGATAAACTGCGGGGAGAGGGAGAATCGTGTGTCCTGGTGGATTCGAGCGATTCGGGCGATGCGCGCGACGGTGGCGCAGAGAGTAGGGGTCGTTCCCTCGGGGATTCGGCCGAAGGCGTGGTGGTCCGTGGAGGAACGATAAAGTCGGGATCGTCAGGGGAGATTGGATACGGGAGATGATGGAAGCAGCATCTGCCAGGACAGACGATTCAAACCAGGCCGCGTTGGCAAGACGGAGGAAGAAGGAGAGAGAGGGAAGAGAGTATGGCAGCCGTCGCAGCTGGCTACGGGAAGAGGGTGAGAGGGATTTGGACTTGGGGTCCTGGGGTTGATGGGAGGAAGAGCAAGGAGGACGGAGGAGGCGAGTTTGTGGGTTGGGCCAGAAAGACACTGGATTGGACAGCGACAGGCGCAACTGTCCAAGGGCGGGAGGAAGGCACTGCGGCACGGTAAACCAGCAGCTGCCAGCCACAAGAGTACCTACGGAAGGTAGAGAGAACTAGAGACCAGCAATGGAGTGTTGCTGTTAGAGCGGGCGAGACCGACAGCGACAGCGACAGCGACGGGCAGCAGCGACGACAACAGTAACAGAACAGAGCAATGACAACCGTTATTACCTGCTACTACGACGGGCGAGGCAGAGAGGGTCACTAACCGGCGACTGTTAGTGGTGGGGGAGGACGAGGAGGTGCCCCACCAGACGGCCCACAGTCGACGGTGTCAGTGGAGGGAAGGTGGAGGTCGGTGGAAGGAATCGAAGGGTTGCAGCGCACAGAAGGGGGCTAGTTCGTCCGCGAGTGCAGGGCTAAGGCCAGACATGGGGTTTCCGACCAGGGGTTGAGCATGGACGCAGCATGCAGCAGGTACGCCGGTACCTCAGCAGAATAGTGTAGCGGCGCCGTGTCGTTTTCTTCTTCGTTCTTTCCCTTCTTTTTGGGTGCTGCACGGAGTACCTACGGCGTCCGCTTCCCAGTCGGGGGGAGACTTGGGTGAGGAGAAATGAGGAGGCAGGATAGGACCGAACGCCACTACGCACCTTCCTACCTACTTACTATGTAATACAGTACGTATCCAGGTACCTACCTCATTTGGGACCAGCAATCACCCCACACACACACAAACGGGAGGCTGGCCAGAGGTTGGCGTACCTTGCGGTACGGGATGCCTCTAACTCGATCGCTCATCCACTCAGGGCGCTCACAGATAAGGTAGGAACATGAGTACGGATACTACAAGTTGATGTAGGTAGGTAGACACAGAGACCGAGGAAGGGCGCAGGAAGAAGGTGCGCAGGCACATTAGCGCCTGCGGAATCTGGCCCAACTAACGCAGTCTCCGTACATTCGTACCTACCTTCCACTCCCAACAGGAAGGAACTGACACTGACAGGCAACTGCCCGCACTAACAGTTAACCGATAGCGACCGACGGTTGTCAGGCCCAGGTCGCGCGCGCGGCGGTCGAGACCGACGCAGGTATGTATCTGTACGAGCCAACCCCAAGAACTCGTGTGTCAGACGACATCGATTGTCGCCTATTTCGCGCCCAGGTGACTTGCTCGACCCCGTCCTTCGGGAACATCTACATCATACCCAGGTAAGACACTGACAGGCTGCCGCTGCCTTACACTACGACTACGGGGTCGTTGCCCGCCATCTTATCTCCTCGTGGGCTGACCCGACGGTCGACCGTGGTCACTGGTTGATCATTCTGTATTAGAACAATGTTCTGCAGGACGCCATCAACCCCTCACCGACGCCTGGGCCGCGGTAAGGGTCACCTCGACCACAGACGCAGAGACAATGGAAGCTTAGCCTCTTGGGCAAACCGGCCTCTCTTTACCGACCCCCCGAAGAAGAATAGGAAGAAGAAAAGAAACAGACGACCAGCCTCCCGCGAACCGTCGACGACGGCTTTCCCAAGTACCGCGGGCATGGTTCCTTGCCCACCTTCCGCCCACTCACGCACCACGCGCCGCTTACCAACACCAAGGGCAAGGCACGGAGCACATAACAGCCTGACATGCGAGCACACCCTGCCAGACTGCGACTGCGACCCTCGTTCTCCTCCGCACTTTTTACCCACCCCGGACTGGCACCAGTGACCAGGTGCAGACCAGGCCTTGTCCGTCGGTCACGCAGGGCGCGTGTTCCGTGCCAACCAGGACTTGGGGAGTCCAGCCTCCAGGGCCAAAGAAGGGCGTAGGTCGACGTCGTCGAGCAGGTACGTATCCCACCTGCCTATCCGCGGTGTCGCTGGTGTGTAAGTACGGATGCAATACGTAGTATTATTGCCTCTGAGGTACAGAGTAAGGTAGCTGATCCATCCTGTCGTCCAGCTGCAGATACGGATTCAAAGGCACCTCGCTGCCGCCTGTGCTGTACGCCCGAACTGCGAGAAGAGAGACGAGAGACACGGAAGACGCACTTCATCGAGCCTGCGAACCGGGCCTGCAATTGTTGAGCCAGATCCGGTGCCCGTGCCCGCCGTGTCTGTGTCCGTGCCTGAGGGAAACAGGGCGTTCCCGAGACTTCTGGCGTCGGCTTCCGTCGCCGACTCGACGGACCGTTTAAACGCCGCTCGTCTGGCGTCTGGCGTGGGGTGTCTCTGTCTCGCCTCGCTTCGCCTGCCAGGACGGACGTACTTAGCCGGGACGCCTGTTCTTATTAACCCCATTCAACCAACTCGAGTCGTTCGCAAACTACATAGTACGCTGCCAGGTATACGCGTGCCATCTACACTACGTATTGCCTTTTCGCGCCAATTCGTCATACTAGTGCTCCTCGCCTGTCTAGACCCCTGAGCCTCGACAACAGACGATTTCCCCCTCCGCCTTGACCTCGCCGTCCTTCTCCCCTCGTCTGAGGTCCTGTGGCACAGCAGCGGTCGGGGCACCTCCCGCACCACATAGTACTTTGTGCGTGGGGGCCAGAAACGGTTGGCTTGCCTGCTTCAAAGGAGCCGTTGTCCAAAACAAACGGTCCCCCAGACCCGTGGGCGCTGTGGCTAGGTGTCCCATCCCGGCCTGTCTCCGAGGTTGTTTGGTCAGCGATCTGGAACTCTGCTGAAGTAGCCATCCAAACGCCCAAACACCGACTGTCGTCACAGGGCTCGCCGACCAAGAAGCCCGTACCCAGACAGCCTGACGCCTCGCACATGCTCATATGCTGGATTGGGTGCGAGACCGCCTTATTAGTCGCCCTTCTATTTGGTGGAAAAAACGTCCGATGGCTCGCACATCCGTAGCCTAATCAACACCAACGACAGAACGACCCCTTCGCACCTCGCACCCGCACTTGTTCCCCACTGCCCGGGCAACGAGGCGGACCGCCCTGAGTCGTTGCTGTTGCAGGCTCTCGTGTAGGTGACGATCGATGAGACGGACATTGTCCAGGACGGGCACCCTGCGACTGCGTCTTGACACAGTTAGCCACCTTGGCTTGGCCCAAGTACGATGTACACCTCGATCTTCCCGTTCAGAAATATCTGTTCTTGTGGATTTACCGCCCCGAAACTGCGTGCTTCACACCCACCAGCGACATGGAATGGCATGGTCTTACGCCTTCTCCTCACCCTGACAAGATCCCCCTCCCTATTCAGGGTTGCGAGTTGCAAGTCAACGCAACGTAACGCTACCGAACCCGCGGCCTGTGGCTCTCCGCCCTGTTGGATCCCTTGGTGCGGTGCGGCCACCACCATTAATACCACCACCCACCAACGACATGTTGCATCGCGCTTGGTACCAGGAGTCCAAGTCGTCGATGCTACTGGCTGGATTTCGTCTAGAGCTCTCTGGAGGCGACGCCGCTGTGACCTTTTCCACGCTGTTGGTCCCTAGCCCATTCGTCGATTCACTTCCCGCTCTTATTCGGTCCATCTTATGCCACCCTTTCATGTCCCTTACCACATCTCCGTACTCCGTGATACATGCTAATACCTACTGTGTATGTAGTACGCTATGCTGGGCCCTTCTCACTGCTCAGAATCCCAACAGTGGAGCTGGACTCGGTCGATCTGTAGCTATTCGCCTCCCCATGTTCCAGCTTGTCCCTCCCACCTGGCCTGGGGAACGCTATTGTTGCCGGCAAGCATCCATGCGGGGGATATCCGCTCGCTGGCGCCCTCACACCGCGTGCCCAACTCACCCCTACCAATCAACGCGGCGACCAATTGGTGCGTTGCTGCATCTTGGTCGCATCCATGTCCGATCGAAACGGATTCATCATGGCTAATCCCTCGCGCCTTTGTACGGCAAACCATCACCTCCTCAACAAACTCCGTCGTCAGACAAGTATCATCCATGGCCGCGCAATTATCCTGCGAATGCTCCGCGTCACCGCTTGTGGTCTGCCGCAGTCGACGGAAGACGAACAAGGCAGATTTTACCGCACAGGTCGGCTGGTGCAGAGCCCCCTCGGGAATCAATGACCGAGAGTGAGCAAGCCACCACACCTCCTCCGCCGGCTCGGGCTATTCTCGTGGTGCCTCGCTCGTGGCGTCGCTTGGCTCATCTTGGCTACGCCAAGTTGCCCATCAACCACAGTGCACCAATAGTGGCTACCTACAGTAATAACAATACCTTGTATCCGCACGCAAAGGGCTGTTAGACATGTTCCCCGATCCAGCGACCGACAGTGGTCGCACCGCCTGGAATACCCGCACTCCTTCGCCAGCAACCCGCATCCCCGGCGTCCCTCTGGTAGGTCAGCACCTCCACGCGCTCACTCGCCGGCCCGATTCCCACGAACTTCTGGAAAACAACGAACGTCATGCCCTGCACCCCTCGGTGCCGCCTTCCCCACTACCGCCCAGAGACAATGTGCTATGACGAAATGTCCACCTCCCTCCACGCGACTGATTGTTCTTTCTCCGTCTCACGGCGGCTTTCACAACGCTCCAAGGCTGCCAAGCGAACCCAAACGGCCCTCCTCTGACCGTTGCTGAAAGAACAGGCACCAGGGTCCAGCGGATTTCACCACTCGGGGGACAAAAGTACTGGCCGGTTTCCGGAACGCTGGCCCGCCCAAGTTCGGACGGCTCAGGTGGTGGCCCTGGAGCTGGAGCTGAAGAGTGTGGGGGCCATGCCGCTCCGGCATCGCCGGCAGCCGGAACTGGTTGAGGAGTCGTGCACCCGACCGCATGTCTGCCATCGAAGCTAATGCAGCTGGACATGTGGTGCAACGCGTCTGATTTTTGATGCTTCGGCAGCTGTTCTTTCTTTTTTCTGGAGTCACGACATCGTCGATACCGGTAGCCCTCTGCTTCCCCAACTCTCCCCGCACCATCTCGCGATGTGGAACGGGACTAAGTAGAAGCTTAACTTTGCCGGACGGTTCGAATGATGTAGGGCGGGTGCCTCTGAGCGAGTCAGGCGTGTCATGCTGAGTCTGGCACTTCGGCGTCTTTTAGACCGCTCGACGATGCTGCGATAATATATCGTGGGCAGAGAGCAATCGCACAGCCTTGGTAGGTTTGCAGTCTCCCGGAGCTGAAATAGAGGGAGCGCGAACTTGACGCCCTATGCGTATCTTGTGGCCTCCCAAACGGCCATCTCCTTAGACAGGCATTGGTCTCTTTCGCGCCCCTGTTGATACCCTCGCAGTCATCCTCGCCGGTGTCCACTGAGAGGGCGTGTGATAATAAGCCCTTTCGACTCCATAACCACGGAAGATCTCTGTGGGTATGCATGCGAGTGGTTTCTCTCGTAGGTCCCGAGCTGAGTGGGGAGGGCCGTCTCTGACCGCTAATCTATTCAACCTCATGCCCACTCGTGAATTCGAGATTCTGCCTTCGCTGTCTCCAGTGCATGTTTCCTGCCTCGACACCAGGCGTAACCTCTTTTTCTTAATACGCAGGAACGCAATACGGTTCACAATGAGCGGTTCCGCAAAAGACTGCCGACAGGCATGTCAAAGGTCGTGTTTAAGTTGAAATGAGAGGATCGGACCTGATCAAGAGCAGTGACCGGACAGGTTGGATCAACGACAAGATTGAATGTTCTAAGACGGTGAATGTACGCCGACTCAATACACATTTCTCACCGAGCCACTACAACGGCTCCCAACGTTGCTGGTTGGTAGCCCTCGCACTTGGCTCCAAGGCAGTTCTCGGTCTGCGACAGACAAGCTCCTGCCCCCCGTTGACCCATCGAAGTCTACTACTCAGTCGGCGAGGGGTATGGACAGCGTTGAAAGTCGATCAGGTTCATAAAACGGCTACAGGCACAGTCTCCAGCTGATACAAAAGGATGAAATTAATCAAGAAACCTCCGTCTTCTGGGCTGGTCTCATGTTACTCAGAGGCCATATCCTTCCTTACTCCCCTTCCAAGGTGATACGAAGTTCACCTCCGCCTCCAAGAGAATCCTTCGTCGACGTCTGTCTTACTTCTTCTCCTCGGGGGGAGCGGCTCCTCCAGTGGTCGGAAGACCCATGAAGATCTTGAAGTAGTCCTGCCATAAAAGTCAGCTCGTCTGTTTCCAAAAACACATCACCGCACAACAGTGTCAACTCACGTAGATCATCCACTGCAGACCAGTCAGGGTGCCGATCATGACGATACGGACAGGCAGTCCGTTCCAGAGCCCGGAGAACCCAATGTCCTTGTAAATCCTCCCCATCGCAGCCCCGAACGCCTCGCCCTGCTGGCGGTTCGCGTTGAGCTTGCTGACCATGACGTCGGCCGGGTGCGAAACAATAGCACACAAGATACCCGCGAGGTACCCCCCCACGAACGACACGCCCGTCTGCGCGGCCTTGCCGTAGTCGCTCTTCTGCCCCGGCAGGCGGTGGTAGATCATCTCGACGATGGTCTCGAAGGAGGCGAACTTCATCATGGTGTAGGGGATCTGGCGGCCCCAGAGCGGGTAGAGGCCCTTGTACAACCCACCCCAGCCCTCCTTGGCCGTGACCTTGGAGATGCCGTCGAGGGTGCCGGCGTAGGGGGACGGGATGCCCCCTTGCATGCGCACTTTCACGGCCTCGAAGGGGCAGAGGGCGATGTCGGCGAGGAACTCGGCCGAGGCGGAGGCGGAGAGGTAGAGGACCGTCTTGTACTTTTGGGCGTTTTCCGGGCCGGCCATCTCGGAATAGGTCTGTTTGAAGTGTTAGTCCTCCGAAGCAGGGCCACCGGGACTCAACGTCCGGCCGCCGGCACACCGGCGATATAAGAACCCGGCAGAGAGAAGGAACTCACCTGTTTAAAGTATTCGTAAAATCCATACTTGAACGCCCCCTGCGCCGAGTAACCCCAGAATGTCGGACCCCAGCCGGTCATGATGCCGCGCAGCCCTTCCTTACGGAAGATGAGGCCCCACGCCTGGAAGTTGCCCTTGTACAGCTTCGAGTCGATCTGTCGGCGCACCTTGACGAGATCCAGCGGCGTCACGGCGGTGTGCGTAAGGCCCTGTGCGTTGTCGTATCAGCACAATATGCCATATCCATTGCACTTCTCTGGTCACTTACACAGGCCAACAGACCGCCGACGGTGCACGCCGCGTAGTACTTGCCAGAGTACAGCTCGATCTTGCCGGCCTTGGCCTGCGCCTTGGCGCTGGCCTTCTCGAACTCGGCCGTCGCCTCGGCGCTGAGCTTCTGCGCCTTGCCCTTGACGTCGTCGACGGTGGAGAAGGCGCCGTAGAGCTCCGGCTGGGCCTGGTAGCGGGTCGGCCGGGCCGTGGCCGGCTGCTGCTGCTGCGCGGACGACAGCGGGGAGGCGAAGCAGCCCTTGAGGGCGTCCTGTCTTGGGTAGAGGAACGACATGGCGGCGGGATTGGGATATCTACTCCCTAGTCTGGTACGAGGTCAGAGACTGACTTGAGCGGGTGCGATCACGGATGAGCTCGGCATGGGGTCAGGGGCACAATTTGGATTCGGAGTGTCTGTTGGAGCTCTCGAATGGGGGCACGCGACAGCTGGGAGAGGAAGCTGGGAGCAATGCCGGGCAGACGACGAATACCGCCCTCCGCCTCGATCGAACAAACGAAGCTCCCCCTCATTGCGCCCAAAAGCGGGATAGACGAGGCTCAAGTCACGCGACAAGCGACCGCTTGCGGCCAAAGACGAACAAGCTTACACCGATGAGGAGGAGGAGGAGGGTGTGATACGGTCGTGTCGACTCCTGTCAATGGGCGGCGATGCGCAAAAAGAAACGAACAGAAGGAAAACGCAGAGAGCTACCCGGGAAAGAGATGAGGTAATTCGGGAGATTGGGTGTGAAGCAGGTTTATTTCGTCACAGGATGGCCACAACGGTTAGTAGATATTGGAGGGGGTGGGAGGCCAAGGACGGGATCGGTTGGACGGGTATGGACGACTGGTCACTCGGATGTCGAGGATACATCCAGGGAAACGCGCTTCGGAGAGCTCTACCTTGCTGTAGCATTGTACCCGTAGCTGTGAATCCCCCGCGCCCAGATGGCGAGAGCTGCAACCAGTGTGACAGCCCGTTGACCGAAGGAGTCTCCCCGGAAGTACTGGGGATGCAATAGTGACATCACACGGAAGAGCTCGGGGAGCGTCCTCCCGGAAGCTGCCTTATCGTTATCGTACCCACCACCTAAAGGCCGCTTATCACCGATAAGCCCGGCTTTCAGGAGTCGCGAGGGCGCGAGACTGGGCGACATCTAGGAACCAAATTGGCGCTTGAAAGAAAACTCTGCTCTTGGACGCAAGTCTAGTTCTAATCTATTTTCGAAATGTCTAAAGAAGACAGAATTCGGAGATGAGGTCCCCATTCCAACTCCACGTCTCCCCCCACCACTGAGAGAATACTCCTCATCTCAGGGGAGAGTACTTAGGGGAGGGAAACGATGCGGCGCACAGAGGCCTCGGGCAGCAAGAACTTGAGTCATAGTAATGTGCGTGTCCGACGTTGTGTTCTTTCGTCCTTACTCATTTTGCTGTCGTAAAGCTTACTCCAACTCGATGGTGCCGGGGGGCTTCGAGGTAATGTCATACGTGACACGGGCGATGCCCTCGACCTCGTTAACAATGCGGGTGGCGATCTTGTTGAGCAGGGCCGGCGGGAAGGGGTAACTGGAATGTACAGTCAACAAAGGCTCTCAAAACTCCAAGCGCCACTTAGTCTCGTGGTTTGCACGGCTCGACGCTGTTGTTGCTCGAGCCGGCCGGCAGTTGCCGCTTCAGCAAACGCAACAGTTGCCGAAGACGAGGAGTTGCGCAAACAAACGTGCGCCGAGAATCACTGAGGCAGGGGGCATTTCCAGAGTGGGTATGACTTACGGCTCGGCGCTCATGAAGTCAAGAGTCTTCACCGCGCGCAGACTGTTCAATGTTAGCATCCATTGCCCCTTTGCAGGAGATTTGAAACATACATGATGATGTATCCGTAGACACGCGCGTCTCCCTGAACGCCGACAGCTATCGAACCAAATATTAGCAATCGTCTCAACCCCCAGAAACCCACCAACGAGGTTGACCGGGTTGGGGACGATGGTCCATACCGCGGCTGCTGTCGAGTCCAGCGTAGGCCTGGGCCATCTCATCGTAGATGCCAGCCTCTCTGATCATGCTAATGAAAATGTGATCGGCCTTGCGAGCGATCTCGACCTTCTCGGGGGTGACCTCTCCCAGGATGCGAATGGCGATTCCGGGACCGGGGAAGGGATGTCTAGACGAGTCAGCCTTGGAATGCTTGCTACACGGGCAGGGGGACTCACCTCTTGACGAGGAATTCGTCAACACCAAGCTCGCGACCAAATCGGCGAACCTCATCTTTGCTGTTGTCTGTTAGGTATTGATCTTTGTGCATTGGGTTGAATGGTGAACTTACAAGAGCTCACGGAGCGGCTCGATGAGCTGATGTTTGTTAGTAGCAATTCCTGGGCTGTAGAGTTCTCACAAACCTTGAGTCCTTGCTGTTATGACCTAGTTAGCAGTTGCTTTGTAAAGGACGAGGAAATGAGGTGCTTATGTCACACCCCCAGTCTGCTTGGTACACATCCCCTCCCCTCTATGGCTGGCATGGCTAGGAGGGATGTGGAAAGCAGACTGGTGATATGTGACAAAAGTCTCTGGGAAAACTTACGCCGTTCATCATTCTCGCTGTTGAAACATGTTAGCCGTGATGGTTCAAAAGAAACACAGAAGAGACAACTTACCAGGAAGACCTCCGACATTGTGGTGGGCTTAATTACGTTAGCATTTCGGGACATAGGAGGCATGTATGTTGTCGTGATGGCTTCATCGCCAGAAGAGGTTGCTTGTGTGAGCAACCTCACCCACTAACAGGACTCATACACCTCCCCAGGCATTAGGAATGTTGGCGCGGCAGAAGCCCCACTGTTACTGGCCAACGCTCAGCAGTAAGGACCTGCCGCCAACATTGGGAATGCCTGGGAAGGTATGAAGCCTGCCTCGCCTCCGCACGATACATCATCATGTGATGGATGGTTGGTACATACTCTTAATTCTATAGAATGATTAGTCCCGGTCCATACGACGAAGAGGAGGAAGGGGTTAAGGAAAGGAGATGACTTACGTTGCGCTGGGGCCCTTGAAGCTGAGCGACTCGATACTAGAAGAAGGTGAGCATTCTCACAGAATGAGACAACGAGGATAGACGCATACACATCAGGGTACAGCTGTCGGACGTTAGCTGGGTCGACATGCCGTCAGAGGACGTGCCATCACTTACGGTTCCTTGCAAGAAGTACTCGACCTTGCCGGCGTTGGGCGTGTTTTCCGCCTCCTTCTCGATTCTGATGGCTTCCCTCTCGAACAGATCGATGAAGGTCTCTCCGATGATCTTGCGCTTCTTCTCGGGTTCCGTGACACCCTTGAGGCGACCCAGGAACAGGTCGGCGCCGTCAATGACGGTAAGGTTGATACCAAGGTGCTTCGACAGCATCTCCTTGACCTCCACGCACTCGTTCAGACGCATGACTCCGTTGTCGACGAGGACGGCGTGGAAACGGTCACCTATCGGCGCATGTTAACTCAATCCACAGCACAGCTCGTGTGACCATACCAATAGCCTCCTTCATGAGCCTGGCGGCGACGGTAGAGTCGACGCCTCCAGAGACGGCGCCGATAACCTGAGCACGGTCGCCGACAAGATGCCTGATGCGAGTGATCTCCTTCTGGATGAAGTCGCTCATAACCCAGTTGGGCTGCGCTCCGCAAATGTCGACGCTGAAGTTGCGCAGGATCTCGGTTCCGCGAGGGGTCTGTGTTCACGCAACGTGAGCTTGTGGATACGTTGACGTCTGCAGTGAACTTACGTGCTCCAGCTCGGGGTGGAACTGAACGCCTGTAACACGAATTAGCTTCCGTTCGAATGCATAGCAGTTTGTGAAGCTGGACTTGACGTGGAACCTCGAGTCCATGTAGCTTGGCGAAGACTCACCGAAAATGTCCTTCGATTGGTGGGCAATGGCAGCATATTCCGAGTTCTTGGTGGTGGCAACAGTCACGAAACCCTCGGGCAAGCGAACGAGCTTGTCGAAGTGGGACATGTACGCTATTAGGGCCGTTGTTAGCCTTGCATCACGAGGGACCTTCTCCGGGGGCGGTTCTTACCAGCCATGGTGTCTCCCAGGCCAGCGAAGAGGCGGTCGACGTGGCTGCTAATCTTGTTGATGTTGACGTCGGCATGGCCGTACTCTACGAGAGGAATTGTCAGAGAATAGGTTCAAGAGCAGGTAGAAGTCCAGATCCGTACCGCGAGCCTCTCCCCTGGCGACGTTCTTGGAGTCGATCCGCCAAGCGATTTCCTGATTGCGGTCAGCGACATGTCCAACAGACTCCCGTTCTGCTGAGGCCAAAAGGGGCCTGCTGGGGGCCTGCTGGGGCCCCAGCGTGATGAGACATCAGGATACATGGTCCAGACTCAAAGCCAACTATTGAGGTGTAGCCCGGCAGCCGTCAAGATTGGCGCAAATACGAATGGGACCCAGGAGGAAGACGGGACATCAGTCTGGAGAGTAGAGGACGGGACTTGCCTGGCAACCGTAGCTACAGACACACCATTAGTATAGCACCATGATTTCACTTCTTGGGATTCATACCAGATACCGCTGTCCACAGGTATTAGCAAGTGCACTACGTGAAGATACAGTTCTACGAAACTCACAGAATGGGCACTCCGAGGTCGAAAACAGCAGGGTCAACGTCTTTTACGAGTCAGCACGAGTTGTTGGCACGGCTCTTGGGGCCAACTCACGGGGCGAGCCCTCGTCGTAGACAGAAGAAGGGCCTCCCGAGAGGACGATTCCCTTGGGCTTCCAGGTAAGGTCGGCCAGCTTCGTGGTGCAGGGCAGCATCTCAGCGTACACCTTGAGCGAACGAAGGCGGCGCAGGATGAGATGGCTGGTCTGGCTGCCAAAGTCCAACACCAGGATGGTCTACATGCCCGAGTATTAGCCATTTGCACAATACTATTTCCGCACGTCAGCCGTCCCGGCTCCTGTCCTCTATTTTGTCGTCGGTTAGGCAGCGATAGCCGCATTGGTTGTTCCGCCCGCGAGCCTGCCCGCTGTTGGTGTTAGATGTCGCAATCCGGCCGCGCGGTGTATATGCTTCTGCCTCGAGTCACAATCGGCGTTGCTTAGTATTTCCCGTCATTTTCTATTCGCTCGCCCATTCAAAACAAGCCTCCTAGCTTCGTGCAGGGCCGTATGTGCATGACTCTTATGCCGTTCTCGCGGCCCAAAGCGCGTTATCGGAGGGCAGCCGCAGTCGATACATGCAACGCTAGTTGTTTACACTCGTTCCTCCTTCTTATTTCGATCGTATCACGTCGCGGGCAGCTCGCAGGCAGGCTCGGGGGGATCGCGATTCGGATTCGGCGTGACTAGTGTTGATCGTGCGGGCGACGTTCGGGGCAGAGGAGCCGGGACAGGATCCAAGCAGACATTGGTTTTGGGAGGAACAACTCACGTCGAACGTGTTGTGGGGAGCCTCAGCCTCGATATCGGTCGCCATCTTGACTAATTTGCTGGAATCGTGGGTGCGGAAGAGTTTGCGGATCTGGTAGACGGTGGTGACTCTCCGAGCAAAAAGAGGAGGAAGAAAAAAAGTTCGACCCCTCCAACCCGCCGCAGCGACTCATTGCCCCTCCACCTTCCTTATCTTATCGCCTCATGGGTCCGGGGTCAAGGCTCAGTGTCTCCAGACTCCAGATCGGCCCCCATTCCTTGACAAGGAATTTCATTTCTCATGTTGGACTGTTGGCAAGTATTATCATATCGAACATGATGCAAAACTTTGCCTCTCATCCAACAGTATTTCTACCTTCCCCGGTATTAGCCTCACCTCTCGAGGATAGCTCTCCGCAGGGTCAGTAGCTTTGAAAATAAACTTCACGCCACAATCAACGTTCAGCGTGACCTTCCACCGACAGCTACCGTTATCGTGAGTAAACCGATGTTTCGCGCCATCAAATCCTGGTACGATTCTTGCCAACAAGCAATATAAAAGTACCCAGGTCCTCGTCTTTGGCCTTTCGACCAGCCCAAGTCTTCCCGGAAAACTTAAATCCGTCCGAGCTAGGTGCTCTCAGAGATGTCAAGAAACTCGGCCAGAGTGTGTCGTTGTCAGATCAGCTACCACGACCTACCATATGGCGCGCGCTCTTTTTCCGTCACTCATATTCATCGGACGCTGCCGTCCTCCAGCTTTGAAGTATTACCCCGTGCAACACCCAGGATGATGGACGACGCCACGCACGACGCTCAATCAACGTCAATCGGGCGCACCATCTCGTCTCCTTTCATTTCTCAACTGTCGAGATTTGGAACACTTATTCCTTGCGAGGCATTCGCTCCGCAGGAAGTGATGGAGTGCCATTTGCTTCCGCTCCTCATTTCGAAGAACTTCTTTCTAGATTGACCCTTTTGTACTACCCCGGCGATTTGCCTGGTTGAGAGTTTGTCGTCGATTCCCGAACCCTCCAACAACAAGTCGACCATATCGGCTGCAAATATGCAATTCAAAGAGCCAAAAAAAAAACCCCGATAATCTGAAGGAATCCGCTCCTATAGTAGTTCACCGATACGTCATGATCAAACAGCAGAGGTTGGTAGCACAACGTGGCAGATCTCTTTGGAAGCTGCCCGGGACAACTTGATGTTTTGCTAGAACCGTGTTCTCGAGACCGGCTTCTATCGATGACCTGTGTATTCTGACCCTCATCACCTCTCAGACTCGTCGCAACTTGGATGGCTTCAACTGAAATACCGGAATTGGGACATTTATTGCGCAAAAAGACGATTAGGGGCTGAGTCGAGCATATCATCGCAGAGTTTCTTCAACTTGAGCTGGTCTCTCCTGCCTCAGAACGCCTAAATATCTAAATGCCGTCCTCGTCGAAGCACTTGAGAGAGCACGTCCGGTGTGGGGCAAATGCTTGTATTTCTCACTCTTCTGTTCCGGAAGACTGCCGTTCTCATTAGTCCAAGTTTGGTTCCCCCTTCGCCTGGCTCAGTAACTGGCTTATTCAGGCAACTTCCCAACTTGACGATTAAGTGTGCTCGACATCGACTGACCATTATGACAAGCCACCACTCGCGGTGTGCTGTTCTCGAAGGATGGTCACCGAATGAAACTTTTCGAACGCTGGGTATGATAGAAACAGGCCAACAGTAACTGCGTCACGGCTCAGAGGGTCTTGGTCCTCTTCGGGCCTTACACTAAACCGGCAGAAACCCCCAGTGTCATGGTTTCTACCACAAGCGGCCAAACCTGATCTCGGTGCTCTATCAAGACCACATCAAACGCTCTTGGCACGAGGAAGAAATCAAAGCAGATTGCAAGGGATGCTCCTCGTGCTGTCTTCACCACGTTCAACCTTCTGCGAGAGTTCCTCTGGGCAGCTTTCGAAGGCTTATTGCTCCACATAACTTCCGAAGCCGGCAACGTCCTGCATGCGAAGACTGCATGGGTCAGCGGGTGGAAGTCCCATAAAGGCGTTCTTCATTTCACATGCAACCCGGTCTCACCTCACCAGACCGGGCTGGTATCGCCCACTTACATCGTCCTCGAGGGGAGAAAGGCCTACTGAGAAACACGATCCACCAAAGGTACCAGCCAGTCTATCGACGAACAGAGAATCTTGGGGGTGGAAGGTATCGCGACGTTCATGGAAAGAGTGGCAGAAACGCCTTCCCCTGAATTGATTGCTGGGCTGGAGGTATATATAGTCCAACGTCGGGCAAGTCAGTCGATCATGCTGAGTAGGCCTAGGTACCGATGAATTCTAGGTCGGCTGTTCATGCGAAGACCCTCAAGTCCCAGCCAGGCATCTGATCTCTCCACGTACCGCGTCATTTCCTAGCTCTTCAAAATGCCCTCAAACATTGATACCCAGCTGACGTCTTCCAAGTATCCCACTCGATTCCTCCCAGGAGGACGGACGGCAGGATGACAGGCACCGAGGAGTACAGCGCCCCTCCAAATTCCTCTTCGAATAGACAATCGGAATACAGTCACCAAGATCACCCTCAACGTCGCCGACGGATCCGATCTAGCTCAAAGGCCAAGTTGACCAAACATCGGTGAAGGACCGAACGTCTACTTATCAGGCCGGATGGAGACTTTTATAGAGACCGATACGACACATCCGATAAAATACGGGCAACTGACGAAAGGTAGAACTGTCATCCATCTTTGACAGTTCTAGTGTCCAGAGGACCGGCCTCAAGGCCGCGACGCGACAGCCTCGGTCAAGTTTGTTCCCACGAGCGGATGACGTCGAGGATCCCCGTGGAGCGTCTTCTCTTCGTCAACGGGAAGTGTCCTTAGCGTATCCTTTTGAGAATATCGAGCGGACGATGACGAGAAGAGAGACCCAGAAACTCAGGGAAGGACCAAGATGTAGGTAAACCTCGGTACTACCAAGCAACGCGACATCTCGACCTTGGCGCGGGAGCAGCACATCACAAACCTCCATGTCTGTCGTATTCTTTCCCAGTAATCACCAACCTGCCGAGGTCGCAATATACTCACCCCGTTTTCTCCCTCCTCGTGTTCCCACCCGGGCTCGGACCCTTTTCAAATCAATCAATCAACCCAGACCAACAAAAACACAACCAACACAACCGGATCCACGGCTGTATATGACAGACTTGGTCCCTCTCCGGAAGCGGGTTTCAATATATCGAAAAACAATAACCCACATACCGAGTCAGTCATCAATTCATTATCCCAAAAAAAGTCGGTTTGTCGTCTGAAACCCGTTTGTCAGTCGTCTCGTTTGTTCATCGACCTGATACCAAGCTCTGTGACGTTAAAGCAGCCTCCCTCTACCTTCCCCTTGCGTCGTGCAATACAATCCACGACAATCAAGTAATCCACCTTTCAGTCAAGCATCATCATTTTTAGATGTGATATCGGTGAAACCTCAGGAACCAGACGTTTCCACGGTTCTCTCATTCGGGTCTGTTGGCCGGCTGCCCCCCCATCCCCCCTCTGAAGATTTCAGCCCAGGGTGCTCTAGTCCGCCAAGCACAACACACGCACACACACATCCACATTTTTTCACTCCCATCACCAACGACCCATCCAAAAGGACATTTCTTCGAATCCTTCCCGTTCGCTGGCCCCCCCTTTTTGCGAAAGGAAGCGACCGAGCGGCACAGTCGAGATAAGTTGCGACAGGGGAGAGAGAAAGAAAGATGAAAGAAACGATCATCGATCGTCTTGTTATCATCCGTACGATTACCCCCAATCTCGACCAAAAAAATAGGAACGTCGTACAGGTTGCTCAGCGTCGCCCGTCCCTGGACAAGGGTCCCGTCCATCAATCAGGAGTGATCGGTATCTCGGAATGGTTTGCGTGGTTCGGGGCCAGCTTCCCCCCCCTTCCCCGCCCGCGTGGGCATGCAACATCGTGGCATGGGCGAGGGGGGTTGCAGCACTCCATTGCACTAGCAAAAGAAACAGGACCCGCTCTTGCCTGCTGCCGCCGTCGCTGCAGCGGGCCTCTCTCGCCAATCACGGCCTCCCCTATAGCATCTGCAAGAAGATGGAGCACCTAGCAAAAGAGTGCTAGATTCGGGGGGAGGCTGAGCTGAGCGAACGAACTGGCGGCGCCCGTAGAAGCAGCAGATCAGACCACCTTGTTGTTGCGACATATGCAAACCCTGTAGAGACATATTTGGCGAGGAAGGAAGGATTCTTCTGGTGGGGGTGAGGTTGCCTACAGGCTATTGTTACTGCTACAGTGGGCTCTAGCAGCAGCAGCAGCAGCAGCAGCAACAGCACCTGCCGCAGTCGTGGACGCGTTGCTTGCGATTCGCGGCGTCGGACCTCTGCTCGAGTCGGTCTCCGAATGTTTTCCTTTCTTGTCTTGTCCTGCGTCTCATCTTGTTCTCGTTCTTTTCCTTTTCGCCATGCTGACGCGGATGGAACCTAGTATCAGCGATTGCGTTGTGCAGGTTATAAGGGCCGGGAGGGTCCGGTCGGTGAGTGTTTCACGGTCAGCAGCAGCGACGGTCGGGCTCGGTGGAGCCCGGTGAGTCGCGGTTGCCCCCAACGTTTGTCGGCTGGAGGGGAACGTAGGCACGCCACGTTCGCGCCGACAAACGCAGTAACAGGTACGAAAACAGCCCTAATCGTGTCTTCATTCCTAGAAAGGCTGGCATGGAAAGCCATGCGATGCCTGCCGAAAAGAAGAACGTCCAAGAAGACAATACCTTGAAAAGACAGACGCAGACGCAATGATAGAGCCCATGAGCGTATCACGATGCCAGCGAGTGTCCCATGCGAGAAAGAATCATAACCCCCACGGAGTTTCCTAATGCCATATCCCATCCATGACGACTTGCCGACCCGCCCGAGAAGAAAAGAAGTAAGAGAAAGAGAAGAGACATAACAATGAATCAGACCTTTCAAGTGGTCGACCGACGACGCCTCTCCGTCATCCCGCAGGAGATAACTTTTATGCAATAAACTCCGTTTTTGATATCCCAAGCCTCTTCGTACCGCCGTCCGATGCGCGTCCGTCCGCCGATTCACCCATCACTGCGCAGACGTTGGCGCCTTAAGCGACTGCCTGCTGCGTCTCGCGGAACTCGCGGCGCTTGTCTTCGCACTTGGTGTGGTCTCGCGGGCATTCCCAGCCGCTCTCCGCCACCTTGACTCTGTCCAGACACTTCTGGCAGCGCCACCAACCAACGTAGATCTTTCGTGTCAGCGGCCAGTCGTCCTTGATTTCCTCATTCTTCTTTTTGAGGTCCTCCTTGTGTACGTCGATGAGGTGGATGCGGAAGCGGTCCTTTCGATTGAAGGCGTCGTTGCGGCGATTGCAGGCCGGGTAGTCGCAATGGAAAACACCCTCCTTCCCCGGCTCCTTGCCACCGCTTACGCTGCTATTCCGGTTGCCGGCTTTCGCGTTGCTGTTGCCGGCCGCGTTGGCCTTGGTGCTGATCTTGGGGCTTGGGTTGCTGATACTCGTCGCGGGAGTGATGTCCTTGAGCGACATGGCAGGCGAGGGTTGCGTCTGGCTGTCGGTATGCGCTTGTTTGTAGTGACGGTCGAGGTCGGCTTTGCGCTTGAACGGTTTCGACGGACATGCGGCTGACAAGCACGTCCATTCGATGTCTGCCACCTTTTGAAGTGGTGACCTGCTCGTGGCCGCAAGTGGTACTACTTGGGGAAGCTGTTCTGCAGCATACGTTTGTTGCAGCTGCCAGAAGCCGCCGTCCTCGGTCGGCATGTAATCATATTTGGAACAATCAAAGTCTTCGGCAAATACTGGATCAGGCCTTCGGGGAACGCCTTGTTAGCACAGGTTCGCTTGAGAAGAGGGCACTGGTCGCAAAGAGAGATGTATGTGCCACTATCGCATTTCTCCAATTGCAGGCGCCAGACGGGTTAGGCCTGGGGGGGGGGGACTCACCAATTTTGCGGTAGTTCGAGTGTTGTTGGCGGGTTTGGCGGGTTGCCTTTGCTCATCGCGGCGTGCGGTCGTTTTGCGGCTGTTGGAGGGGCCATGATGGATGAACTTGCTTCTTTTCGGTTTTAATCAGCGACTGTCTCTCTTCCCCATAATGTGAATCTGTCCTTTCCACCGGCCTCGTATCGCTCGGTCTCCGTATCGCAACCAACAGACAAATGAGTGGAAGTCCGGCCAGCCTCGGTAAAAAAAGACACCAGGAAAAAAAAGAGAGGAAAGGGAAGTAAAAAAAGCTGCAAAAACAGGATATTTTTGGGGAAGGAATCGACTCATTCATCGAAACCAATTGTAAAAGACATACCTTCAGGCTTTGCTGGAGGCATGGCGCGATGGCGCAATGGCAGACGAGGTTGATCTCGGCGCCGGTGGCAGCGGGATGTATCTTCGGACGTGTCGTGCTGGACCAGGCGACTCGGAGATTGACTGTCCGACGGTCATAAGAACGAAGCCGGTCGCAAAGAAACGGAGACGAGATGGGCCAGGCAGAAAAGACGTGGGAGGCGGCAGGGTCATTTCATGGCGGCACCCAGGTGTAAAGGAGAGAGAGTATAGGTATAGGGCAGCCAGGGCAGGATGAGAAAATAAGTTTGCGAGAAAAAACGGAAGACCCTTTTTGCTCTCGGTTGTTTGTCGTTCCTCTGGAACCTGGAGAGATAATTATTGCTTTTCTCCCATCCAGGGCAGCCAGCGAACCAACGGACCAGTCAGCCAGCTCGCCAACCACTGAGCAGAGCGTCCGTACTTGCGTACCAACCAGCCTTGGCCAAGGCGATGAACGCGCGAGCAACCTGCCCAGGGCTCGTTGGAGGTGAGGTTCAGGTCTAGCTAGGTAGATCCAGGTCTGGGTCCAGGTTGCGGTGCCCGTACGTACGGCACATGCAACGGAGTACTTTCGCTTGGGGATGTGGTGCGCGGCCGACTCGGAATAGTGATTGTGTTGGAGGGAGACGGAGCAGACAGAGATTTAGAATGAACGATGAAGCAAGAAGGTACCTTTCGCGAGAGGTATTTCACCTCGGTTGGTACTCCGTTACCCCTTTCGTATTATGCCCCCAGAAAGACCCTGCGGGAAGGAGACGGTAAGGGTAGTAGTGATGGTGGTGGTCCCTGTTCGTATGAATGAATGAATGAATTGAATGCCTAATAGGTAGCAGCAGCAGGAGCAGCAGGAGCAACACCAACAGTCGCAATACTCATAAAATAGGAAGCATTCTCAACCACAAAAGGACAGGGTACGTATATACTCCCGTTCGTAGCAACACATCTGGTGAGCGTGGCGGGGTTCGTGCTGTTTGTCCAATCCCGGGGAAGCACGGCACGCCCAGTTCGGCGTTGAGCAGCAGGAGGGGAGTGCCTCTTATCCCGGGGGGTGGTAAGGGGGGTGTCAGGATGTCTGGGTGTCTGGGTGTGCCCCCCCCAAGTGACTTGGCGGGAGTGAGGGATGAGATGTGATGGAGGAAGCAGTAGCTTTCGTCGCGAAGGGGTGCGTAAAGTCAAGAGCGGAAGTAGCAGCCGGGGGAGCAGCAAAAGCAGGAGCTCCGAGTAGGAGCAGGAGCAGGAACAGGTGGCAGGAGCGAGCAAACACGGCACCTCCTGCACTTGTAGGGTTGCTGCGATGCGCTGCGAGACGGGTGATGCACGGCGACGCACGCGGGGCCTGGTAACTCGTGACGGGTACTTTGTAGAGGGCGTGTCTCGTCTGTAGTGTATGATGTGCTGGACGGGACGTGCTGAGATGAGAATAGAAAAGTTGCCCCGTTGCTGATTATCCGAATTTTGGACCGGAGGGAATTAAGATCGGAGAGGAGGGGCCATCAAAGAGAGAGGGGCGAACGGCAAGGATTGGAGGGGGAGGGGGGGAACCGGGCATGTCCATCCCGACAATAGGTAGGGTAGGTAGCGTCCATACGTGCATGTCGTGAGATGACCAACCGGGTCTGCTTGAAGTTCGAGGTGCCTGAGGCGAGTGCGATGGGATGGGATGGGATGGGATCGTAAGGGATGGGATGCGAGGCGATGCGAGGCGGGTCGGGATGATTGCTGGGCTGCGTTTGGAGGGAAGGCAAATGTGCAGATAGACGATGGTGATGGGCAGCAACGGGAGATGACGTTGGTTGCAATATTGCACGGATACGGGAGTGAGAAGTTTCATGGATGGAACTGCTCGGCAGGCGTGCAACAACTCCGAACTGCAAGGTCAGGGAGCGGAAAGCAAAGGCCGTGTGTGTCCACCGGCGGATAGGCAATTACTACAAGCCAGGGGGCAGAGGCAGAGGTCATGGTCCGGGATGCAAGCAACAACATAAAAAAAGGCATCCATCAGTATTACAGAAAGAAAGATTGGTAATAGGTAATAGGTAAGGAAGGCATGGGTCTCCGGAAGTTCCTGAAGCTGAAGGTATCAAAGTAGGAAGGTGTCCAGTAAGCAGAAGCTCCTGCTTTGCTCGGGATGCTTTCTGTTGGTACGGAGTACCTCTGCTTCAGGTTCGTCGTAACCAACGGGCGGGCTGCGGCTGCCAGTTCCCTGACCTAGGTGAGCGCTGAGAGCTGCTACTCATCAACACCAACACAGCTGAGTGCTCACCGTTACGATGCCCTCGGTCCCGGCGGCCGCGTGGGTCGTCCCATATCCCCCCCCAAAAAAACCTGAGTCAGGGAACCCGCCCGGCCGTGACGGAGAGATGATCAGGGCTCCAACATTGGTGCTCAAGGGTGTGCCGGGCGAGGGTGTGTGGGGCGTTCGTCCGTCGTCCATCGCTCATCGTTCGTCGTCGACCACCTACGATGACGCTGACGACGACGAGATATCAATCGGTTCCATCAGTTGAAACTTGGCTCGGAGGCGGCAAGACGAAACAGAAAGCGAGGGAGACAAGACGGCAAACGAAGAAGCAAGCAAAGGGCGGCAAGGAGAGGGGATTATCCACGGCTTGCCGCGCTTTGTTCCGTGATTGGTGTGAGAGTGAGTGTAGTCCCGGGCCGTTTTGCTTTCCTTCTCTTTTATCTTTTGTTTCTTCCCTGTTCCCTTACCCGAGAATTCCATCAGTCAGATATTCTTTGCGATTCAGAATGCTGGGACGAGAGCGCACCGTCTCTGTCTCTACAAGATGAGATAAAAGTACCCAAGACAGGAGGTGGCTACTGGGGAGGTACCTTGGGCCAACATTCCTTCCCCCTATGCGCTTTCCATTACCATATGTCCGAGGTCCTCCGGACGTCCCCTCTATTTTGGCAGGAGCTTCACTGCAATCGTGCCTTCCATCGTCTGAAAGTTATCAATCTTCAACTTTGGTAATGGCAGCCAGTTCGGACTCGGAAAAGCAGGCACAACACTGACCTCTAAGACGACAGATGGCACATTGGAGGCGTCGAGTTGAAATTGCCATTTAGACGCCGGCTCGCCCGTCATCCCTTCTTTTCGTCCCTCCCCATGCCATCGCTTCGACCGGCTTCATGTCACGATTGCCGATTTGCAGCTGCCTCGCCCTAGCGGACGACGGCTGCTTCTAGTGCCACTCGGGCATCATTCGCATTAGGTACCGCTCGCTCGTCATTGGCTCCCCTCGTTTGCTACCACTGCATCGCAGCCGACCCTCTCTCGCCCACCGCTTCCGCATCGAAAGGAAGGTGTGCCTTGGGCTGCGTCGGGGTCCATTTGGCTTCGTCGACGGACGCGGAGGCGACACATTTGCGGTGTGGAAAGCTCGACAGCACTCGGCGGTGACTTGGCCGGCTCTTACTTGCCAGTGCCGTGCATGCGGGCCCAGCAGCTGTCGTGTGGCAGCATCGGCAGCATGGAGGTGTAGTAACAGAAGCAGCAGCAACCAGCAGTAGCAGTAGCAGACGTGATGCAGAAATCTGGTAGTTCCATACCTTTCTTTGCCTTGCCTCGCACCCGGTTTCCTGCACGCCATCCGGATACTTTCGAGGTACTACCTTGCCTCGCTGCTTCCATCAGAGAATAGCCTGCCTCCGTGCGAGAGAGGGGCGGTCAGAGCTAGTGTCTCTCCCTCTCTCTCCGCTTCCTTCATTAACCGTGCACATATCCCCTCCTTCACCTCTTTTTTTTGTCCCTGCTTGTTCTTGCTCTCCTCGACCCGGGTTGGAGGAACATTCGGGAGGCCCTGTTTGTGTCGGTGACTGCATGCCTTTTCCCCCAAGGGAGGAAAACATTTCACGGGTCACAAATAGGCGAGTCGGCGGCACCTTCTCACCGCCGCCGCTGGGACGGCCGGACGAAAAAAAAGTCTCGGCCTCGGATCTGAGGAACGAGGCCTCAGTCCCGTGCCTCCCTTCCATTCTCGGCAACTTCTCCCATCGTTCGGGCAGGTGCCCTCTCCACCTTCCACTCCGTTTCGCACCGCACCTGCCGTCAACGGTCCCCGAAGACACCCCGAACCTCGCTGTCTGCGCCTCCAAGGCTGAGAGAGAGAATTTATCCCCCCGAAGCGACAGGGGGCCCCTTTCTCCAGCACCAACCAGACGCGTGGTAGCCGTGCTCTTTTAGCGCAAATCATCCAGCACCCCCCTGAGCCGGATTGACGAGATTACCATCCCTAGGGGATCCAGCAGACGAGCCGAGAATTAAAAAAAGACAACACGGCTCGGAAAAAAAGGTCAGCACCGAGCCACAACGACGACGACTTCTACGACAACCATCACGACAACTTCATCCTGCATCGACTTGCAATTGCCCTCCTAGGTAACGAGGTAAGATTTTATTTCGGTTTCGTCACCCGCTGCGCCCTGAAAGCCTCAAAGCACCCGCATAAGCCCCCTGGTTCGACTTACGTACGTGTTCAGTCGGTCGCGTCAAAAAAAGCTAATTCCAAGTGGAATGGAGCTGAGAAGACACATGGCCTGAACCGTCCCAAATGTTTCAAAACCAACATTTTCCCCCCTTTACTCAGCACTGACTTGCCCATCAACTAACCCGCATCCGCTTAAATAGACCAGCAACACAGTCTCTTCCTGCGCGAAAAAGCACCCTCACACGCCGCCAGCTTCGACACCTCACCCTTTTCCTTCCCTCCCGACATCGACACCAATACCGTTACCATGGCCCGCATCCAGATCCCCATCGACGCCCTGACGTCCCGTCTGAACATTCAGGACCGCTTCAACAGCATGCGTTCCGGCGGCCTGACCGCCCGGTTCGCCAACCTGCGTCCCATCTCCGAGTTCTTCGACATGAAGCGCCTCTCCAAGCCCGCCAACTTCGGCGAGGTCCAGTCGCGATGGAACTACAACCTCTCCCACTTCTCCAGCAACTACAGCGTAGTCTTCCTGATGCTCAGCATCTACGCGCTGCTCACCAACTGGCTGTTGCTGTTCGACATCATCTTCGTCATTGCCGGCATGTTCCTCATCGGCAAGCTTGACGGCCGCGATCTCGAGATCGGCACCTTCCGCGCCAGCACTTCCCAGCTGTGGACCGGTCTTCTCGTCATCGCCATTCCCGTGGGCCTGTTCGCGTCGCCCTTCTCGACACTGCTCTGGCTCATCGGTGCTTCTGGCGTGGTCATCCTCGGCCACGCTGCTTTTATGGACAAGCCCATCGATGAGGCTTTTTCCGGGGAGGCGGTCTAGATGGTCGGCCGCGAGCTCCCAAATTTGCGCCCCAATGGGGAAGACCATCGAGGCGCGGGCGGAGGAAACAGGGGGCTGCGCAACAGGGGTACTGGGAGGACGGACAGAGAGTCGAGGAGCTAGAGTCAGAAGAGGGAGAATCGGATACACAAGGCGTTGGTTTGGTTTCGAGAGGAAAGAGGATTGCCAGCGACCCTCTGCGTTTTACGGGTACAGACTTGGGTGACAGGACCGGCGCGTCCCGGAGAGGCTACGAGTATCAGCCGTCAGACGACGATGACGACAGCGAGGACGACAGCGAAGAGGACGACGAGGATGGCTCTTCGGACGACAGCGAAGGCGAGCTGGAGATTGACTGGGATGCACTTTCACCGATGGAGAGAGAGGAGGCCTTGGTGCACACAGCTTTGACTCGCATCCGGCGTGCCCAGGAGAAGGGCAAGGCCGATGTCAAGCTTAATAAGGAAGAGATGGCGGCGCTTGAGCGACACAAGAAGCGCATGGAGAAGGAGGCTCGCCGACAAGAGCGCAAGCGACGCAAGGAAAAGGAACAACGGTACTCCATTCCGTTGGCGCAGTTTGACATGCCCCCGAGGAGGTCCCTGGCGATCACTGCAGAGGATGACCTGCCGCTCCATCCGTCTCCGGGCACGTTCGCCGAGACCCAGCGGGACGCCATGCCTCCCGTGGGCTACTTTCCACCTCCGAACGTCTCTCGCACCCGCCAACGTACTTCGACGTCTTCCTCGCAACCACCCAATATGTCGCCGGCCTCCTCCACTTCCTCCATGTCCAGGTCTAAGTCCGGAGTCGATCCTTTTCAATTCCAGACCGAGGGCCCCCGCGCCGCCTCGACTGTTGCCAGCCGACGTAACGTGTCTGGCTCAACAGACGGGAGGCGGACCCCAGTTATCCCGCCGACAACACGCGTGACCAGGTCGACACGCGCACCCCAGCCCGAGGAAGAATCCAGCGAGGACAGCAGCGAGGAGGAGAGCACCGAAGAGAGCACCAGCGACGGCACCGGCAACGGCGCGCAGATCGTGCAGCCGCCGAAGCCGCCGCCACCAGTCAGACGCGGCAGAAAGGAAGCCATCGTCGTCGAGGAGGCTGCATCCCGCGACCCGGCGCGCGAGTCGTCGCGGGGCAAGAAGTCGTCCAACCCGTCGCCGTCCAAGAGAAAGCCAGTGGGCGGGAGGAAAAAGAAGAAGTAATCGTCTTGTCGCCCGAGTCTACCAGTGGTTTTGTCTTTAGCATTATAGAGCCTTATTTCTTAATCGATGTGTCTCTCAAAAAAGCCATTGCCTCCGTTTCGTGGTCATGAATCGTCTCTTGTTCATCCAAGGTATGCTAAAAGCGTATGCGCCATGCATCTCTACTTTTTTTTGGATAAGAAAAGATCCCCGCAAGGTTAGTCCCGGTACGAAGTAGTACGGGACGAACCAGACCGTGTGCCCAGACGCCCATAGAACCAACGACAATGAAAAAGAAAAGTCATGATATGGATATAGCCTTCCCAAACAGCAAAGAAACAAAACGTCGAGAGAGACGCGGCTCTACACAAACATCTTGGCCACGCCGCTAATAAGCCCATCAGCCCACCCGCCACCGCCGCCATCCCTCTCGACGCTCCTCCTCTCCCACTGGTACCCGCCATCATACCCGCGCTCGATGTTCACCGACCCCGCGCCGCCCCGGGAGCCCCCGAGGCCGGCGGAGGTGGCCATGCGCATCGCCTCGCCGACGAGGCCGACCGAGTCTCCCGACGCGGCCTTCGCGCCGATGCCGATCATGCGCTCGATGCCGGGGGGCAGGCGCAGGCCGAAGCGCGCGAGTAGGGCCGTCAGGAAGCCGCCCGTGATCAGGGGCATGAGGACCAGGGCGACGACCTTGTAGGGGTGGCGCTTCGCGTAGTAGACCAGGTCGCGCCAGAGGCGCTTGACCTGCTTCATGGTCTTTTGGAGGAGGCCGCCGCGGGGGGAGCGTTTGTAGTACGAGGAGGGGCGGCCTGTCGTTGACCAGCATGTCAGCTCTCGTGTCACATAGGGAAAGTGTCTCGGAGAGTAAATCTGTCTCGGGGAAAAAAAGATGTGCTTTGATGAGAAACGTACCTCCGAACCCGAAAAAGGACGACCGCGAGGCATTAGGAATCCCAAAGAACGAAGACGTACCCCGCGACGAGCTGCCGCGCTTCCTCTCGCCACCGTCGTCGGAGTCGCCCACGCCGAAGATGGAGGCCGCGATGCTGGGCGCGCTGTGGCGCTTGTTGCGCGAGGAGGAGCGCGAGCGGGAGCGGTGCTTGCTGTGCTTCTTGCTGCTGTGGCGGCGCGAGTGCGAGGAGCGGGCGGAGATGACGCTGCCCGTGTCGAAGTCGAAGAAGCCCATCTCTGCGGTTGTCCTCTCTTTCTGTGGTCGTGTAGTGTAGTGTAGTGGGGAGGCGGGGAGGTTCACGACAAGGGTTCGGTGGTCGCGGACCCTGGGATTTGGATGGAGGTGCTGGGTTGGAGGGTTCGAGGTCCCGATTCTCTTTGCGTCGACGGGTCAGAGGAAGTGTGAAAGAGAGAAGAGAGGAAAGAGAGTGGGAGGTTTGTGTGCGGGTGAGATGCGGGAGAACCCACCTCTCAGCTGAAGGCTGGAGAATGCGACGCTGGAGGGGACCGACCTACATACAGTCTCTAGTCTCTAGTGTAGATCCGCGGGATGCGAAATCGGGCCTCGCGCGCACGGTCAATTGAAGGAAGCTATGGCGGGGAACAGCAGCTCAAGGGTAGTTCTTCACGATGAGCGAGCTGTTGCGAGGATGATCCGATTTGGAAAAAGAAGCGTGGAGATCCAAGAAGCTCTCTTCCAGGGCCGGGAAGACAGAAAGCGTGACCTAGGAGAGAAGAGGAGAGGACGGGAGGGTATGTGCCACACCGACCACCCTTGAAAATCCGCTGCAAGTCAAGGCCGGATGCGAGCCATTCGGCGAGGGAGAGGGGCCAATCAACCGCCCAATTGCTTGCATTCTCTCCCATTTTTAGTGCCGGGGATTTTTATTTCGAACGCGTGTGCGAATCAGTCAGTGGACCTTCACCGACAATGTATCCAGTGGAATGATAGACACCTGTACGAAGTATTATCGAGGTAGAGTGGTAGCGAGGGCTTTTCCTCTCCTCGAGTCCTCGAGCTGTGAGCACCTGAGAGCCAATTGACTATGTTACTCTGCGTCAACGTCCCTCTTTTTCTGTCCCTTGTCTGTATTTTCCCAGTTTTCATACGGCTCTTATTTGCTACAATTTTTGGCAATTAAGAGATTTGTGCGCAGTCTAGACAATGGGATGAGACGTTGCTTCTACCGTGTACTTTTGCGTGTCTTCTTAGACAATGCACAAGCAAGCAAGTCTTCTCCTGAAGGGGGAAAAAAAGAAGATGGCTGGGAATCAGAAACACCATCCACCGGCCATGCCGTTCCCGGATTCTGGGCAGGGTCCGGCGGTCCCTCTTGTCCCTCCCCCCTCGCAGTGCGCACGGAGCTCGCTCCAAGGCAAGCGAGCACGCAAGCCTACAGCTTTCAGAACAGGCGGGGTTGGTTTGGACGTTGGCGCTAGACGGCTCTAGGTTTAGTGCGCGCGTGGCATGAATGGATGATCAGTAGCGGTCTGTGGAGAACTGTCGATGGGCCGGGTCGGTCTGGATCGTGTGGGATGAGTGCCCTTGAGAGGGGCCTGTAGCCTGTAGGTTGTTGGTTATGAGCGAAGGGTAGAAGAGAGACGAGAATCAGAGGTCAAAGTATTGTCGATGTTAAGATGTCAAATCTTCCCAGCTTTGGCCATTCTAGTCCAAATCAAAGGCGCCTGTCTATCTATCCAAGCGCCTCTAAATATTTCAAACACAAAGCTCCTGCCAATGAGTGTGTGCTGTTATCCACTGCCCCTCGTCCATCAACCAAACACCGGTGCTAGATAAATGCTAGTAAACAAGATCGAAAGGGTATATATACGTCAAATCGTCAACGAGAAAAACGCCAAAATCACGCCGACAGGCCCATCGAACCCAAAACCTCAGGCACGCCGGCCTCATGGACGAGCTCTCGTCCCTTCTCCAGCCACATCTCAAAGGCTTCTTCCGTGTCGTCGCCCGGGAAGTCGTCCCAGATGGTTTGGCGCGCATCCGAATACATCGAAGGGACGCCGCGCAGGCCGTCTACCGCGGACCAAGCTGGAAGCTTTCGCCGCAGGCTGCAGTAGTAAAAGTACAGCACCCGGCAAAGCTTGTACACTCGCCGCTCGCATTGTTCTTTCTCTGGGTCGCCCGCTTCTGCCGTGGCAATGGGATTCGCCAGCATCACCTTCCACCACGCGTATCGCCACCGCAGCGTCAGTAGGATGCAGCCCAGCTTCCTCAACAATTCCATCAGGTCATCGTCCTGCAGGTTGTCTGATCTGTGAAGTTCTCGTTGCAGGTGTCCGTAAGCCTTAATCTCCACCTTGCGGCAGATGATCCGGGAGAGGTGGGCGGCCAGCATGAGGTTGTCCTCCTCGCCCGGGTTCTCGGGGTCGACGAACCGTTCTTGTCTCACCCCATAAGCGTTCTTGAACATGTAGGAATACCTAGCACGGCTGGGCATGTTGTTGAGAACGCAAAGGACGGCTAAAGGATCGTCCTCCATCCCCAGGCCCGCAGTGCAGCTCTCCCACTCGTCGTTCCTGGGGTCCATGCGGACGATCTCCTTGTCGATGAAGGAACGCAGACTCGACTCCGCTCCGCCCACGTGTTGCCGCAGAGCCACCAGGTAGTCGTGGCATTTATCAAGTTCCATCGTGTAGAAAGGCTTGCCGTCGTAATAAACGCGGAAGTCGAACATAGACCGGACGCGCTCCAGTGTCGCAACCAGGCCGTCAATGGGAAACTCCCTAGGAAGATCTTTGCGAATGCGTCCGGTGCCATCGAATGTCGAGTGACAGATGAACCTTTGCGAGATGTAGTTACAAGACCCCGAGTGGACAATGTCTTCGAAATGGGCTTTCACACACGGCCCCGGCCACTTGTTTGAAAGGCTGTGCTTTTCGCACTGAGAGCATGGACTATCAGGGTCGTTGCCAACTCTCTTGCACGCCTGCTTGGAGTGTTTGCACCTGATGCAGACCATCTTCTTGTTGCGGGTGTCCTTGGCCTGTGCGCGAGACTTGATATTCATGGGACCATGGCGCCGTCCTCGGGCAGGCACCATCGGGCGGTTATTCGGGCTGGTGCCAACCGAGTTCCTGACAACAGACATCGGTCTCCTGACGATTGGTACCGGTGCAGACGCTTCTGAGTTGCTGACGTGTACCTGGCTTCGTCGCGGGTCTGTCTCCTGGCGCTTTGCAGAGGAAAGCGACCGTTTTGGCACGGATCGAGACGCGCTGCTGAACTGTTGGTTCCTAGAGTCTGGAAGCCCTGGAGCTCTGGGTGACGTGAGGTGTGCTCTGAGGGTGGTTGAGGGACGAGGCGGGTCGGACCTTCGACGCGTCTGTATCGCGGGCAGGCGAGGCGGAACTGACAAGTGCCCAGAGGTAGTCGTCGTGTGACCCATTCTCAGCAACTCCTGCGACCCGAACTCATCAGAATCAGAGAAGCCCAGGGACAGGTGGTCTATGGGATGCATGCTTGGGGATGCCGGCATGCTAGGGGCCAGGAAGTCGTCCGACCGACTCCATGTCATTGGCACAGGCTCGAGCGCTGGCGGATCGATAACAAAAGCTGGACCCGGCTGGGCTTGGTCGTAGTGAAAGAGGTTGTCAGCGCTCCAAGTCGGCTGGTCGAGGAAGTCATTCCTCTCGTCAGGACACTGGGTACTCAAGCGCTCGAAGTATTCCAACGTGGGACTGGTGGTGAAATGGTTTTGCCTCGACAAGCCAGTGGCGAGAGCGCTGACACTGTGCCTTGGGGCGCTTGTCGGTGTAGTCTGAAAGGTAAAGCCTCCCCCTGTCCCGAACGCGGAACTGACGGCAGAAGACGGAGACGCAACGACGGCGGGTCCGAAAGAGCTGCTATTGTTCGTCTGAATGTTGAGAAACGGGCGCCCGGAGAGGCCAGGGCTGTTCTCGACGGAGACATCACGAGACAGAATGACTTCTTCAAAGCTGGTGGGCGCCGGGCTGTGGAGCGGGTTGACGACCCTCCCGGTGAAGCTGGCGTCGAACAGGTCGTCCTCGGTACTGAATGTGATAGATGCGACGTCGTCTAACCCGTGAGAACTCTGACTACATGGCCTCTCTGCACCGTACGGGGCCGCATACGCCGGGTCGATATCGAAGTCGTTGTTTACAGACGGCGAAACCCCAATGGCAAGGTCGAATGGAAGGTCTGCGTAATCAGCTTGTGCCCCGTTGATGTACAGCCTGGGCGACTGACCGAAATCACCATTCTGGGAGTCGTGGGGAGGGAGGTCTGCGTTGAAGGCCCTGAAGAGTCAGCATCTTTCGATGTTCGGTGTGTCTCTGGGTATTTGCATACTGGATCAACGACTGGGGGTTCTGCCTGGCCTCAGTTTTGAGGAGGTCGTTGTCGGTAGACCCCATGTTCACATTCATGCTCATGTTCATGTTCATGAGCTGGGTATACGCGTCGAGCGCCGCAGGGGGCTGGCCGGCCCATGAGGCAGAGTTGCGGTTGTGGTTGCGATCGTTTGCTGGTTCCATGCCCGTACCAGAGGATATCACAACGGCTCAGCTGCTATGCCACTACTGAAGAGGAGAGAGGCTGTGTTTGTAGATTTCAGCTTGGTGTGAAGGTGGCAAGAGAAGTTGAGTCGCCCGAGGTGGGCGTGGATGGGAAGGCAGCCATCTTTAAGACTCGAGGTATGCCTAGCTGCAGCCTCGTGTCCTCGAGTGTCATTGGAGGTATGGAGGTGGTATGGAGGTGGTATGGAGGTGGTATGGAGGAGGTAGGCAAAGTACTCGACCATCAGTTTGTGTGTAGGTGTGAGGTACGGATGCGTTCCATGGCAATGAATGACACATGTGTTGGGGAAGGAAGGACCGTGTGAGTGGCTCCCTTCCGCCTGCCGTTCGCTGTACGGTGCTTTCCACTGGCAGTGCTAGTGGGGTGAACGGACCAACCAGCACCACGACTTGGTGCACATTTCGGTGTGTTCCACCTTCCCTGGACCTTTGGGCTCTTTCCCCCCTAGGGCCAAGCAGTAGTCGGTGCCGGGGAGGCAGCTCCGATATGGGGCGTTCAACGGCACCTTTAGCGGGTAGCTTCCCAAACATGTACCTATTTACACCACTGTGCCTGTCGTGGGCACCCAAAGGCGGCAAGGTACTTTTCCATCTACACCTCCAGCAGCAGGTAAGCCGCACCAAGACAGGGCGAAAACACTGAGCCGAACCCGGGCAAACCGCAAGGCGCACCGCATCGCGACGTACCGCCCGGGACCCGGGATGCCTCGTCTGTGCTGCTTCCAGAATCCTTCGAGGTTGTCCGTGGTCTGTGGATCGCAGTCCCGGGTCCTGCGGCATTATTGACATCGTCTGCTGTCCCCTGCAAGGCCTCAATCCATCCCGTGGATCCATCCCGTGGATCCATCCGAACTAACCGTCCGATTCGCAGCGCCGTACCGGAGAGTAGCAGAGCAAGATGATTCACACTCGCAGCGGAGAAAGTCAACGCCGCCGTCGGGCAGGAGCGATAGCGGTCTTTTAAAATGTGCATTTTGCGAACCCTCCTTCTCGACAGGAGACAGCCTCACCAGCTCTCATCTCCATTCCTCTTCGAGTGACCGAGCAACCGAGCGCCGTCATACCTACTGTAGGTGGTTGTCTACGTCTACGCCCAGCTGCCGTCTGACCTGCGCGTCGCCGCGCAGTCTCGCAAAGTCGCCCAACCACATTCCGTCCGCAGCTTCGTCCTCTGGCAGCCTGGTCTTGCTTGGCATTGGTCGCCTTGTTTCCTCCCGAGGTCCTTTGAGTCTTTGGCAGACTCTCGCTGCGACCTGGTCCGCCTAGGTACTTCCAGGTTGTCACCAAGCCGTTGCTGAGTTATCGTTATCAAGCCAGACCTCGGCAACGTCCTTCCTCCCACCACACTAGGAACTCGCCGACCTGCGACGATGCGGCTCTTGGTAAAGTCCCTTTGCCAACCTGCTTCGCTCTCTGTCTTTGTGCACCATGACGCACCTCCGCGTACTAACACATCCACCCTAGGTTGTCAACGATGACGGGCCCCCGTCCTCCGTTTCGCCCTACTTTGCACCATTCATCGACGCCCTGCACGAGGCTGGCCACTCAACTGTGGTCGTGATTCCGGACCGTCCCCTTTCCTGGATCGGCAAGGCCCATGCTGTGGGCAAGACCTTGACCGCCGCAAGCAGGTGTCCGGCCTCATTCTCTGACAAAATATGCGTCGTCCCCGGCTGTGACGAGACCGAGGACCGTCTACACCGCTGGCTTGTCGTTGACGGTCTTCCCGCCAGCTGCACCCAGATAGGCCTGTTCCACACCGGCTTCAACCCGGCCGACTTTGATCTGGTCGTCTCCGGGCCCAACCACGGACGTAACGCGAGCACCGTGTACGCTCTGAGCAGCGGTACCGTCGGCGGTGCAATGGAGGCTGCCCAGTGCGGCAAGCAGGCTGTGGCCCTCAGTTTCGGTAGCAAGGAAGTGCAGCCCGCTGAAGTCATCCGCGCCGCATGTGCTCGCGCCGTCGCCCTGATCGGAGATCTGGCGAGGGACTGGCATCCGGACGTCGAGGTCTATAGCGTCAACGTCCCCATGGTCGCCGATATCGCAAACCGCCCGGTGAGACTGACGACCACCGCCCACGGCCGCTGGGTCACGGGAGGCTTGTTCAGCCCCGTTCCCGCCGATCCCGAGAAGCTCGCTCTCTCGCGGACCTATCAGTTTCGCTGGGCTCCCCAGCTGGCCGACATCAAGCGGCAGGCCGAGGAGAGCCCAGAGGGCGAGGATCTGTGGGCATCGCTCAATGGCGTCATCAGCGTCGCGCCCCTGAGGGCGAGCTTTACTGCCGTCGACGTTCAGAAACGACGTCCCTGATGGGATTCACAAGCTCAACTAACAACGACGCGTCTGACAGGTCCATTTACGAACATAGACTAAGAAGAGTATAGATGTAGACGAACAATACCATGCGAGCCACCGCGCTCTGACCTCAGGTGGACACACACCCGTCGGCGCTATCCTCGATGAAGATGCCGCCGTAGATCTGGCCCTCGTTCAAGTTGCTCGACTGATACCCCGAGTTCACGACGTCGCTGGTCCCCGTTGGTTTCTTCAGCATTCCGATCTGGTATTGGCCGTTGCCGGCGAGGTTCGCCCAGATGGCGTTTCCCTGCTTCTCCAGCGGGGCATCGCCTGCAGAGTACCAGACTTGGATCGTGCTGGACGTGTTAGCCCTGCTTCGTTCTGTTTTCTGGCCCAGATCGCTTACTTTTGATCAAAGTCCAACGTCAGCGCAAAGTTTTGCCACGACCCGTCGGTCGCCATGGGCGTATACCACACCTGCTGGTTGTTCCGGTCCAGCAGCTTGAAGGTGTCTTCGGGCAGACCCTCTTGGCCGATGATGGTGCCAGCCTGGAAGTTGAACTGGTTGGCGTCGTAGGCTGCCGTCTCGTGCCAGACATTCTATTTCACGAGCGTCGTCAGCACAGTTCTTTGTTCTCTGTTACTGCCGCGACTGCCCAACGTACAAGATACTCGTGCGTTAGGTTCAGGGGCCGCTCCGGGTCCTGCTTGACGCTGAAGTGCAGCGTCTTGACCCCCGTGCTCGCTGGGCTGCCGTTGTTCGAGTCCCCACGGAACTGCAAGCCCGCCCGCCGGAACCCGCGTTGGTTCATGAAGATGCTGGCGTCGGAGATGGTAACCTCCAGTGGCCGTGTGTCAGCTTCCCTGTCGAAGCGGGAGGGCCTGTCGGTCTCGGGGAGGACGACGATGTCGGACCAGAGGAGGCCCTGGCCCTTGACGTAGTCCGGGTTGAACGGGTTCCAGCCGCCGCCGTTGGGAGTGTCGAAGTCTGTGGGCTCCGCGGAGGAGGGCACGCGGCCGTCGAAGACCAGCGGGCACTGCACCGTCGCCCTGCATCTGAGCGATGCCGAGAGGGCGGGAACCGCCAGGAGGAGGGCTGCCAGGGCATGCATTGCGAAAGCTGGGGAGAGATGCTACATGTTTCGTGCTGGTGCGAGTTCTCGGTTCTTTTAGACCGGGGAGAGCGCGATATTTTGTCTTCCTGCGCGGCCTGTCGGACGGCCCACTAGTGTAAGTGATGTGATGCGGGTGTGTCCTAATTTACGACGGGGGTTTGGTTCCGAGGAGGCGGGACGGCCGGGGATAGGTGAGCTCTCGACCCTAGCGAGACGACGATCCCCAGTGCTTGATATTTTCTCGCTACTCTCCCCAAATTGGGGGATCTGCGTGTGTGGTTGTGTTGCATCTTGGGGAGGAAGCTTGCTGACGGCCCTCGCGAAACTCCCAATGCCGTTTTCATTTTCACTTGCATCGCGCGTCTTTCCAGCGACCCTCGAGAGCTCATGGGTAACAGGTATGCATACATATATATCGCCATTCTATCTGTTGTTCTAGAAAGGTCCAAGAATGTACCAAAGTCCGTACCCTGTTGTCTTGAGCTGGAACACCTCGCCTAGTTCATCAAATGCTGAAGGCGCGTTGGGGCAAACGAGGTACCGTTCGGCCCGGGTAAAGTCGACGGTGTTCCCGTCGTTCCGTCCCGGGAGGGGATACGTCAGCGATGAGGAGAAGCGACGGACGACAGCCGGGATACTGGTACGGCCTGAACACTGGCGACGTCGTTTCAACAAACCAGAGGCCGCGGCTTCTTGATCTGGAAGACTCGGAACTCATGCTGCCCAGAGAAGCGTGGCCGGAGTTATACGTCGCAGAGACTACGACGGCATCACGAACGTGTTGAATTAATAAAGATTAAGCGAGGCGGTTGCGTAGATTCCACCGCGGTTCTATCCCGAAGGCGAGGAATACACGTTCTGGTGTCGGGGCGAGGGGAAGTCTGCAACTACGCCCGTTGATGAGACAGGTATATTAACTCTACGACAACATGGTATGATACGACCAGGGAGACTCTACGTCGCCACAATACGTGGTTGAAACCGCACCCAACAATTCCACGGTTGGCCCTCCTGTTCGGATTGTCTGGTTTTCCTTCCGTTGTTTCGCAGGACGCAGCTGCTGTGGGTTTTCAGTCACCTAATATCTACACGCCTCTGAACGTTCGTCGTCCTTCATCTCCGTCTTGGAGGTATCGCCACGAGAAATGTAAGGCGTAATTGCCGGAGCAGCGGCGTCTGTTTCTTGTTGTGACAGATATCCCTACTCCTGCGGCGGTTCTGATGGCCGAAATCAAATACGAAGGCGATTCGCCCCAGGAGGCAATCGCAGTTTATAACCGTTCGTGCGGTGCGATATGTCGTCTTTGACGGGAAAAGGAATGCTTTAAATAGGTGTCCTCTTTCGGACATTATTCCCGGGGTATACAACTTCATGCATGCTATAAAAACGCTGTCAGGCAAGTAACATCGAGAATATCACAGAGTAATGGGTTCGCGGCCGCATCTGATCCGGAAACTGAGGCTCTGGCGTGTATTTTGATGGTTTCCTTCTGTTGTTTCGCAGGACGTGGTTGTCAGTCGCCTCATGTCTACGTTCTTCAGGTTCGTCGTCCTTCATCTCTGTCGTGGATGTATTCCTCACCGTCCTGTGGTGGGTTCCGATGTCTGAGATCAAGCACGAAAGGTAGTGACGGTTCGCCGTAGTAAGCCATTACGCTTGACGAAGACGTACAGATGGAGATCAAGTTTGACTAGACTCTATCTCCGATATGGAGATTGATCGTTGGTTGCGCTGAATATCTGGTTTCTTGTGTTGTTTTATAGGACGCAGCTTAGGCAGCAAGCGGGTGACCGCACACCTAAGCTATCGCGCCAGATTCTTTAGCAATCATACTTTCCTCGCGACTATGAAACCCAAATCAAGAATAGCTCTTTTGCGGCCCTGAGAGACCCAGCCATTTCAGATCAATTTCGGGCAAATCTGCCCGGTCAGGAGCGGCGGCAGGAGCGGCGCTCGGGGCGGGGCTGACACCCGCCTGGGTGGTTGTCGGGCCTACCTACCTATCCGTTGTAACCGCGTTCTTCACACGTCACTGTCCTTAATCTCTGTCATGTAGGTATTGCTCCTCCTCTCGTGGTAATTCAGCTAAGTTGATCAAGTACGAAGGGCGGCGGCGGCGGCTCTCTGCAGAACGCGAGTGCGATTGACGAAGACGTACAGATGGGTCTTAAGTCCTCGCCCCGGTAGACAAGTTCCTCGACGCTACCATGAGATCACTTACTAACTGCCCGGGACCTTGGATATATATACATTAATCATAAGCTATTTCCTCAATAGTCGGCGGCAACACGCCTGTGACTTATCGATCGTCTCGTTCCGAAATACGGCGATAACCAGCTGGCGCTATGAGGAATAATACGTCAGATACCCGAAGCTCAACAAAAACCCTTCGAAAGCTCAGAGCGCCGGTGACTCCGAAGGCCGTTGCCAGAGCTTGATTTCATGAGAGATATTTTGGATATCCCGATTCTCGTTCCTGAACGTCCCGATCTGAGGGGAAACAAGGCGACGAATCCGAATGGTCAATGCCTGACAGCATGGCTTAGAGCCCGGACTTACTTCTTAGCTTCAAATTAGGTTGTCTCGCGCCGGCATGCAGCAGCCTTGATGACCTACATTTCTGGGGCTGGGGCCGTTTTGCCCTAGCCACTCGCATGTCTCTCGCGAGCGACAGATACGAAATACGGTCCCCCGGGGGTGGGGCCAATGGCAGGTGCCGGTTTGCGCCGGGTGGGGCCGGGAATTGGCTGGGTTGGGCGGATCGCGAATGCCCGGCTTACCATGGAGCTTCAGCTTTGTTGCTGGCCTCAAATGTCTGCACGAGCATGAGGCTTTTTGAGTCACATTAGAATGAGGAAGAGATGAAAAAAGAGGTATATAAGGGCAGAGATTGGGCGGTGGTTGTTGACTCTTTTGGCTGCGTCTTCATCGCGGATTAAGCAGCATCATTTGGTACTATTGCAACAAGCACACCATACTGAACGTCAATTTGAAAAGACTCGAACGTTCTCAACCACCAGTAATCACCACAATGAACTTCGGAAGCAGAAAGAGCGACGCAAAGGCCGAGGACGTGGCCCACGTCCCGCCCGAGCTGTCCGACCTGCACTGCTTCACCGAGACGGGCGGCGTCATCACGACGAGTACGTACCCACTCACCTACTAGGTCTTCCCAAATTGCCTACCTTTTCGACTAACCAGCACACGCCGCAGCAATGTTCGACATCCCAGGGTACCGGATAGTCCGCACCCTCGGCGCGGTGTACGGGCTCTCGGTGCGGTCGCGCAACATCGCGGCGAGCCTGGGCATGGTGATCAAGTCGCTGGCGGGCGGGGAGCTGCGGTGGTTCACGACGATGCTGTACAGCTGCCGCAACGACGCGCTGGGCCGGGTGGTGTCGGAGTGCAAGCAGCGCGGGGGAAACGCCGTCGTGTGCCTGCGGTTCGACGCCGCGGACCTGGGCGGGTTCGCGCAGACGTGCGCGTACGGGACGGCGTGCGTCGTGGAGAAGATTGAGGACCACGGGGCCGTTGCGGCGCAGGCTCTTTAGTGGTTGTGGTGATGTTGGTGTTGGATGAGTGGAATCATTTGGTGTAATTTTGGGTAATTATGAGTTTTGAGGGTTGTACTTTGAGAATTGATACCATTTTGAGAATTTGTTTCAGGATTCAGTTCGTCTGTCCATGTTTCCAGTCTGCTAGAGCACGATAGGAAGGCAAACGGCAAGCAACTTCCTCCTGCCTCAAGAAGACGGGACTGCATAAAGGGTCCGAGGTTCAGACCTTATCGATAAACGATAAGAACGATAACAAGCGATAAAACACAGATAGGCGACGTTTCCCCATCCAAGTGGAGAAGGTCAGTGCTGCAGCTGCATGCGTACCTACCGCAACAGCAGGAACCCCAGCGCCCCCAGCGCCCCGGAGTGCGAATTGAAACGGGCCAAGCCTGTCCCGTCGCCCTCCGCATCCGTGAATAGTAGAGCACCCCAGGGGATGCTGCACCTGTGACACACGCTGAAAGTCCAGGCCAGCTAAGCCAATCCACCTTGCACTCAACCTCGGCCAGAGGTCCGCCATCACCCAAGAGCAAACACCTCGAGCTTCCCTCTCCATCAACTGTTCCTTTGTCCGACATTGACTCGCTCGTCAACCGGCCGCTCCCACCTTCGACCGCCTACACACCTCCGACTGACTTCCTTTGACCCTCGTCGACCGCCCGCTCCCCTGCCTCCTTCGTGACAGCGCTGCGATCCATGGGGTGTCGTCGTCTCCCCCGATTTCCCAAAGAAGGCTGAAGCTGCCTCGAGACAGCATGCCGTTTCAAGTCACAACCGAATCCACGTAGCTTCGATTCCATCTTCGCCTCCAAACCCAACGTAACCTTCCTCTCGTCGCTTGGCCCCGAACGATATCCGATTCCACCGGAGATATCAGTCTCACAATGGCCGCCGACGCCTCCGCATCCGCATCCACCTCACGTCGACCGACCGACGCCGAGGACCACAGGATGTCCCACGATTCCATATCCAGCGTCTCCACCACGAGTCTCGTCTTCGACCGTCTCCACGAGCAGAATGAAAAGGTCGCCGCGTACTCCTCTTCCGCCTCCCAGCGCCGTCGCACTCCCTCCACCTCCCGCCCCGCCTACGCCGACAACCCGGACGACGATAACGAGAACGACCTGAAGGAGTCCGAGACCAATGACCTCGAGACGGGGCCCTTTCTTGGGTCGACTACCGGCATCGTGCGCCGCGTGGGCATGGACCGCGGACTGAAGAAAGGGCTTCTGATACTCGGCGCAGCCTTCATCTTCGCATGGGGCGCCGCCCTCTTTGTCTTCCTGTCGCACAAGTCGTACAAGCACGGCAGCCAGGTCGACCACGACCCCTCGGCGACCCAGCGCGGGTCCGGAAAGCCGGTGACGCTGGACCAGGTCATGTCCGGATTCTGGTCGCCGTATGGGCATTCCATTAGCTGGATTGAGGGCCCGAACGGGGAGGACGGCCTCTTGCTCGAGCTGGGCGCACGGGGCAAGGACTACCTCGTCGTGGAGGATGTCAGATCGGGCAACAAGGCCGCGAACGAGGTCTCGACCGACGTTGTACAGAGTCGGACGCTCATGAAGAACCCATGGATCGAGTTTGACGGGCGGCAAATGACGCCGCACGACGGCCGCCCGAGCAAGGACATGAAGAAGGTGCTCGTCTCGACCGACCTGCAGCGCAACTGGCGCCACTCCTTCACCGCGCGGTACTGGATCTTCGACGTCGAGACGCAGACCGCCGAGCCCCTCGATCCCGACAACGCCAACGGCCGTGTGCAGCTTGCGACGTGGAGCCCGCAGAGCAATGCCGTCGTCTTCACCAGGGACAACAACGTCTTCCTGAGAAATCTGGACAGCAAGAAGGTTACGCAAATCACAAAGGATGGCGGCCCGGAGTACTTTTACGGCATCCCCGACTGGGTGTACGAGGAGGAAGTCTTTGCTGGCAACAGTGCCACGTGGTTTTCGGAGGATGGCAAGTACATCGCCTTTCTGCGAACGAACGAGACGGGCGTACCCGAGTACCCTCTGCAATACTTTGTCTCCAGGCCGTCCGGCAAGAAGCCGCTCCCTGGCGAGGAGACGTACCCGGACGAGAAGCGCATCAAGTACCCGCGCGCGGGCAGCCACAACCCCGTTGTGGATGTGCTATTCTACGACGTCGAGCGTGGCGATGTCTTCTCTGTCGACATCTCGGACGGCTTTGCCGACGACGACAGACTCATCAACATGGTGCTCTGGGCGAACCAGAAGGTCCTGATCAAGGAGACCAACCGTGTGAGCGACATCATGCGTGTGGTCCTCGTCGATGTTGTCGCTCGCACTGGCAAGACCGTCAACACCATTGACGTTGGCAAGATTGACGGCGGTTGGTTTGAGATTTCCCACGAGACTCACTTCATCCCCGCCGATCCTGCCAACGGACGGCCCGATGACGGCTACGTTGACACTGTCATCCACGACAACGGCGACCATCTTGCCTACTTCTCCCCCATGGACAACCCCGAGCCCGTGTACCTTACCTCTGGCAACTGGGAAGTCGTGGGCGGCGCGTCTGCCGTCGATGTGAAGAACAACTTGGTGTACTTCGTCTCCACCAAAGAGTCTTCCATCCAGCGTCACGTCTACAGCGTCCACCTGAACGGCTCCGACCTCAAGCCCTTCACGGACACCCAATTCGAGAGCTACTACGACATCTCCTTCTCGAGCGGTGCAGGCTTCGGCCTCCTGTCGTACCACGGCCCGAAGGTCCCTTGGCAAAAGGTCGTGAGCACCCCCAGCAACCCGACCAAGTACGAGCACGTCGTCGAGGAGAACACCGAGCTCGCCGAGAACGCCAAGAAGTACGAGCTCCCCATCCTCAAGTACGGCACCATCAAGGTCGACGACGTCGAGCTCAACTACATCGAGCGCCGGCCCCCCCACTTCTCCGAGAAGAAGAAGTACCCCGTCCTCTTCCACCAGTACTCCGGCCCCGGCTCCCAGTCCGTCAGCAAGAAGTTCTCCGTCGACTTCCAGTCCTACGTCGCCTCCGCCCTCGGCTACATCGTCGTCACCGTCGATGGCCGCGGCACCGGCTTCATCGGCCGCAAGGCCCGCGTCCTCATCCGCGACCAGCTCGGCTACTGGGAGGCCCACGACCAGATCGCCGCCGCCCAGAACTGGGCCGCGCGCAAGTACGTCGACGCCTCCCGCATCGCCATCTGGGGCTGGAGCTACGGCGGCTTCAACGCCCTCAAGACGCTCGAGGCCGACGCCGGCCGCACCTTCAGCTACGGCATGGCCGTCGCCCCCGTCACCGACTGGCGCTTCTACGACTCCATCTACACGGAGCGCTACATGCGCACCCCGCAGCTCAACCCGGACGGCTACGAGAAGACGGCCATCACCAACACCTCGGCCCTCGCCGGCAACGTCCGCTGGCTCATGATGCACGGCGTCGGCGACGACAACGTCCACTACCAGAACACCCTCACCCTGCTCGACAGGCTCGACCTCGACGGCGTCGAGAACTACGACGTCCACGTCTTCCCCGACAGCGACCACGGCATCTACTTTCACAACGCCAACAGGATCGTTTATGATAGTACGTATCCCCTCACTCTCTCTTCATCTGTCTGGCAAGTTGCTAACCAACCTCGCTCTCCAGAACTCAGCAACTGGCTCATCAACGCCTTCAACGGCGAGTGGCTCCGCATCGCGGAGGCCAACCCCAAGGTCGAGCCCAAGGAGAAGGAGCGCAGGGCCGGCATCACCATGTTTTAAACACTTAATTTCCATCCATCTTGATCTTTTTCCAAAACAAAAACGATTTCGAAGAAAAGACGCGATGAGGAGTGGTTGGCAAAGCAAATACGGAGTTTTGGGGGTTTCGCGCAATTGTTGATGGTAACGAGCGAGCAAATGGGTGTTTCTAGACGGGTGTCTTTTCTTTTTCTTTTTGAGTTTCCTCCCCTCATCATTGTCACAGTGTCTTTCTGTGTCGGTGGGCGAGTGCGCATGCTCTCCTACGTTGTATCTGGTGTATCATGTCGAATTGAAAACCGAGGGCAATCACCATTCCCTCCGTCGGACCTGACTCTTTAGAACTTCAGTTCGTAAGTGTAGGTGGCCCCGAACAAGCGGCATGACCACCAAATCACTTTCACATCAATCAGACCCAGCAATGTTTGAGTAACATGAGTTCATAAGAATCAACATCAAATAGACTATCATACAGTTTGGGCACGAGCTATCGGCTCGCCGTATCCCTAAATCCAGTAACAGCGAGTCTAGTTTCATGTGCAAATAGTAAAATTCGCACCCTCAATGATTCCCTCGCTTAACAATCATCCACCGGCCTAAGGAGCTCGCCCATCCAGAGAGCAGAGATACGATTACAGGAGCCCTGGGTAGCGCCACGCCTCATCCCCATTCATAGAAACTTTGGGCGCCCAGTACATCGGTTTGGGCGCCTGCACCCCCACGTCCACATAGCCATGGACGGTGGGAGGGCTGATAAGGGTTGATACCGCAAATGATGCTGCGGATTCTGAGGCACAAATGTCCAAAGATACACTGGCGTCCTCATCTAGAAGCCAAAGCCAGTCGGCTGGGGCGCGAAACCGTTCGTTTGGCCGTAAGGCGCAGGTGAGCCACCACCCATGCCGCCAGGACCGGCAGTGATCATGAGACGGTTGCCACCCAGGATGGGCGTGTTGGTCTCGTCCTTCTCCTGCTCCTTCTCCTTGTTCTTGCGAGCCTCGTTGTCTGCCTTGAGGGTGGCCAACTCCTTCGTCTGCTGGCACAACATGTTGATCATGTAGGGCATGGTGAAGTCGTTGAGGCCGTTGCGCCAAGAAACCTCGAGCACCAAGTCAGGGCGAATGAGGTCGTAGCAAGAGTAGAGCATGCCAACGTAGCACTCGCGGCTGCCGATGTCGACGAACTACACATTTTGGGTCAGTACTAGGCATTGAAAGAGACTGTGGCGTGTACTTACGTAGCGAAGCAGGTCCTCGACGACGTCGGTCTTTCCTGAAATAGCGGCCGTCTCGATGGCATCCTTGAAGAGCTTGTCTTGCTTGGAGAGGGCGATGGACTTCTCCCACCTCTTGTTCTTGCGGTAGATGTTGGCGGCAATCTGGCGGAAGAAAATCAGGTCGTGCTTCTCCAGGCGAGCAGCAAGCTCGACGGGATCGTAGTTGTCGTAGTTCTCGACAGAGTCGCGCAGGGTCTTGTAGTCCTCCTGCTCGATCAACAGGTCGTTGATGGCGTTGTTCACCGTCCGCTTGTTTTGAGTCTGAACGTTGACGAGGAACGGCTTGATGAGGGGCAGGTTGTCACTCTTCTCGAACATCTTGACCACACGGTTGACGTCGATACGAGACGTCAGGGCCTGAAGAAGGTCGGTAAGCAGCGAAGGGTGCTGCTCAAGGTAGAAGTTGATGGCACGGTAGTAAATCTCCAAGTTGGCGACCTTGACGACGATTTCCTTGAACTGCTGGTGCTCCCAGGAGTTCTCGGGGCGCTCAATGACAGCAAGGGCAGCGTTGTCAAACTCGTCGTAGTGGTAGTAGCAGAAGACCAACTCGGGCCAGAGGTTGGCCTCCTCGCAGGCACGGATGATCTTGGGCAGGTTCATTCGACTCCAGAAGAGCTTCAGGTGTTCCATGAGACGCTCCGGGTGGTACTTGGAGAGGGCAATGCCGAGCTCGGTGAACATACCCATGTGGGCACGCTCGAGACCCAAGCCTTGCTCCAAAAGGCCAATGAGCTCGTCAAAGTAGCCGTTGCGCTCGTACTGCTTGACGAGGGTCTGAAGCTGCTCTGCGTCGACGATCAAGTTCAGACCGCAGATCTGAGCCAGACGGAACTCCTTCTTCTCAACACAGGCCTCGTGCACCTGCTTCCAGACCTTGATGTTGTTGGCCTTGCGGGCGCATTCGACAGCAGCCTGGTACTCCTCGAGGTGAACAAGGGTCGTTGCCAGCTTGGCCCAGTTGGAAATGCTGGTGTAGAAGATCTTGGCAGCCTGGTAGAAACCCTCCTCGTAGGCCTTGTCTCCTGACTCCTCGACGTTGGCAACGTTAGTGCCACGAAGGAAGTCCTCCAGTTCGCCAAGCTCGTCCATGCGAGCAAAGCAGAAGGCGAGAGCCGTGTCGATGGCCGGCTCACGCAGGGTCTTTCTGGCCATGCGCAGGTACTTGACGAGATCCTCATCCTTGCCAGCGCGGACAGCGGTCTCGATGACCTCCTCGTAGTTCTTGGGGTCCTCAGCCTTGATGTATGACTCGATGGAATCACTGACGCGAAGGCCGTCGAGCTGAGCCTTGGCAACCTTGCTCCAGACCTCGGGCAGGTCAACTTCTTCGGCATACGCCTGAGCACGGTCGATGCTAACGACGTTCTCAATGAGGACATTGACAGCGGCTGTCTTATCGCCAGTCTTCTTAAAAATCTCGAAGGCCTCCTCGTGCAGGCCGACGTCAATGCAGGCCGACGCGATGTCCGCAGCGCTGAAGTTGTCCAGGCGGTGGATGTAGTCCATAACCTTACCTTTGTCGGCCTTGGCAGCAGTGAACAACAGCAGGTTTTGGAGGTTGGCGTTGTCGCTGAACGGCGAGGGCTCGAGAACGATCTTCTCGAGAAGCTCAATAAGCTCGAGGGGAAGATCGCAAGCCAGAAAGGCAGCGACTGCCTCAGAGACCTTGGCGGGATCAGTGGACTCCGGAACGGCAGTGGCGTTCACCTGGTCAATGACGGAGCGACGGTGGATGTTGTTCTCGCTCAGGACGAAAGTCCACAGTTCGCGGTCAGCCCGCTCCAGGAGGTATCGGGCCTGGTTGCGGTACATGCCGTTTTCGTTGGTGATGTTGACGAGCTCAAGGTCGTTCTGACCCTTGGAGTAGGCGATGAAGGCCAGGTTGGGATCGCGCTTCTCGCAGTATTTACCGACGACAAGAGTATCGTACTGGTCGTTCTCCTTGAGGAACTTCTCGGGGTTGTTGTTGGAGTCGATGTAGATCTTGGCAAGCGCGTTGTAAACAGCCTGCTGTTGGTTTCCAGCGGCCAAGGTCGCCTCGAGGAAAGGCAGGAGAAGCTTCAGCCGGTTGCGGGTCTCAACCTCGGACACGAGCTCGTCAATGGGAATCGACGCGGGGTTGACGGTCGACAACAGGTTCTTGATGATGCTCTCGTCGCAGTCCACATCCAAGAGACCGCCGATGACAGCAGGAGTCCGGCTAGGGTTAACACGCTGGACATAGGTCTCGATGGACTTGAACTGCTGCTGCTGGTAAAGGTAGAGAACCAGGTCGTGAACGAAGTTAAACCGATCGCAGACAATAATGAGAGGAAGCTGCTCCTGGAGTCTAGCCTCTTTCAGGAAGTTCTTGACCTTCTCAGCGTTGTAGTAGTTGCTGTCTCTGCAGATGCGCTCAACTTCGTTGAACTGGCCCATCTTGGTGGCAGCCTCGATGTACTTGAAGTGGACATCGGGATCCTCAGAGAGGTTGACAATACTTCCGAGGTAGTAGAAGAGACCCTCGGCGGTCTTGTACTTCTCGAAAAGATCGATGAGGTGAACGGGACCAAGGAGGTCAGAGTACTTCGTAGCCACCTGAACCACGGACTGCAGGTTCTGGCGGATGTTGTGCTTCATCATGGCGTCCAAGCAGTCCAAAGACTGCTCCACAGACAGTTTGCCGAAGAAACCGGTCAACCAATCCAGGTTGAAGTTAGGAGTCGCCGCAATGTTGACCACGACACGCTTGACGGCCGCGGGGTCCTCGTAGAGCTCCAGGGCCTTCTGAGCCAAGCCTGCCTGCTCGCAGAGGGTGGCGATCCTCGTCTTGTCGAAGTGAGAGAACATGTCGTTGCCGAGAATCGCGTCAGCAACCTGAGGAGCGTTCATCAGGTTCATCTCCAGCAGACGAGTCTGAAGGTGACCCTGGTCGGGCCTGTTGTCCTTCAGCGCGTCCAGCAAGAACGCAGTGGCTTGCTGGATCATTCCCTGGGACTGGAAGATGTCAACGACTCTCTCGATGTCGACCAGAGAGCCGCCCTCCTGGTTGGCCAGAGCCGTGGCAAATTCGGCTCCCTTCTCAGGGTTGACGCGAACGATGTGCTGGAGAAGTTGCACGTAGTCGGGCTGGTAACCAACCTGCGCGGCGTAGGGCAGGATCTTCTCAAACTGGCCAGTCTCGGCGAAGCCGGCGACGACCTTGTGGGGAACGTTGGCCTTGAGGTACATGGTGAGAGCCATGTTCAAGTCGTGAGGGCGGACGAGATCACCGAGTCTCTCAGAGGCGGTGAGCTTGCCCTCCTTCTGCCACTTCTCCAGCAAGTTGAGGCGGTTCTGGGCGAGAACAGGCTGGGCCAGCTCAATAGACTCGTGCTCGTTGAGCGCGCCCTTGTCAAGCAGAAGACCGAAGTACTGCAAAACGAATGACATCTGGCCAGGCTGTTGAGGCAGCGACTTGAACCTCTCGATCGTCTCGGCAGTTCTGAGGAATTGGCGAGGGGAGTTGGCGGCAACCTTCGCGGCTTCCATGTACTGGCCGCTGCTGAAGAGCTGCTCGAACTGGCGGGCGTACAGGTTGTCGGCACCTGGGAGGCCAGCTCGTGATGCCATCTTGATTGCCATATCGGTGTTGGCCGGGTTTTGCAGGAGGTATGGGATGACATTGGCGTCGTCGATCGAAACGAACAGAACTTGGCCCTTGCGGTTAATACCAACAATGCCACGAGACTCGTCGTCGGGGCAGGTGGTGAAGATGGTGTCGCTGGAGATGCGGTTCATGAAGATGCAGGCAGCAGTCTCGAGGTCGTATACATGGATGAATCCGTACTTAGTGACCATGAAGATAACGCCGTACTTCTGCGACACCTGCATCGCCACAGGAAAATCGCTGACAGCTTCCGGTGGGAAGAAGATGTCGACGGCCTTCTTGGGGAAAACGGGGTTCGATTCGGGATGGTCGACCTCGACGATGTGGAGCTTCGCACCTGTCGCTGTTCTAACTGCGAAGGTAAACAGCTTGGTATCCGCCGGGGCACCCTCGAGGCGCAAGGTGCCGAAGGCAGCAGCATGACCCTCAATGGCTTGACTAATGCCACGATCCTTGGAGTAAAGCTGCATGGAGCCGACTACACGGCCCTGTTGTTGCGAAATGCCGACGACGACCATCCACTTGCCTTCGGCATTGGTTCGATAGTTGATGATTTGGCAGCCCTGCACAGTTACTAGTCAGCGTGGGCCACGACACGAGGTGGGACTAGAATCAGCAAACGCACGTTGAGGTTCGCGTTGCGCTTGAAGACCTCGACAGGCGCAGCCTGCGTGGCGTCGTAGACATCCCAGTGGTAGACTGCTGAATCCGTGACCAAGCCCAACGAAGTCTCGCTGATCCACTTCCAGTACTGGACGTCCTCGTTCATGGTGGCGGACTTCAGTTTTGCCTTCTTCTCGAGGTCAAAGATCTGAAGTGTCCTCGATTGCGCCTTGAGAGCGATGACCTGCTTGGACCAGTGCATGATGGCACTGTCGGCCTTGATAGGGCGTCGTGTGACATTGTTGCCGTTCTTCAGATCGACAATGACGACCTCGGGCTGGGCAGCTTCGTTCTTCTTTTCACGGATACACACGAAGGAATCTGACTCGAGTGTCTGTGAAGAAGCAAGTCAGCAGGCATGGCAGGACTGGGGACTGGGGATTGGGGATGGATGGGGGATGGGTCGGGCGTCGGGCAAAGGCAGACTTACGCAAGAGTTGAAGCCGATCGAGGCATCCTCAACGCCAGCCGTCTGGAGCTGGATCAGCTCCTGGAACTTGATCGGTAGAGGCGCCATAATGGCGGTAGCGGTCGCAGGAAGCTTCCAGATGTAATGTAGTAGCCGTCGAGCTAGATGTCGTCTGCTCCCGGTGGTGGATCAAGCAGGCTGTCGGGGGTCGCGGGAATTCGTGACAGGCGACGTGGTGTCGTGGAGGGAAAGGAGCAGAAGCTGGGTATAGCTTCCTTGCGACCCGAATGAATGCGCAAAAGGCAATTAGTACAGGGAAACAAAGAGCAGACAAGGAGGATATGTAGACGCGGGAAACGATGCACCTCTCAGCGATGGTAGTCTGGAGGGCAAGTTTGGTGATGATGGTTTGTTTGGGGGGGTGTGGAATGGGAAAGATGGGTACGGGATACGTAGTGCGAGAGGTAGGAGTGGAAGGTTGGAGATTATTTTGGGTAGGTATTAGGTACCGTACCTACGCAACCTGGCCTGGGCTGCTGCTGGTGGCTCCTTCCCCCTGGGCTTGCTGGCGAGTTTCCTCCCAGGTTCCTTCCAGTCGTTGCGCACTGAACGCAGCACCAATCGCAGTCGGATGCTGTGTGGATGTGTTGCGCCTGTCTTCAGCCAATTGAGGCTTGCTTGGCCCGTGCTTGCCTCTTCACCAAGGCGTCGCCGTCACGTGGCAATGTTGCTGAGGTGGCCGCTTCCATTCATGGCCCGACCGGGCCCGATTGCAGTTGCCCGGATTGATGTTTGGCCGGATGCGTGGTGACATAAGCATGCCCAGTACCTGCAGTAGAGCACCACGTCCACTGCACATTGGAAGTACCTACCAAGCTCAGTCTTGACTCACCGAACATTTTTTAACCATCGCTTCGAGGCACTTGGACGGGTGAAAACAAGCTAGGGATACACATGAGCCAATTGACTTTTTTTTTATTTTTATTTTTTTGCAACGAGAACGAAGCCATGTCATCCGGTCAATCAACACCGGAACATCGTTCCAATCCTGATTGGATAGCATTAGGAAGAGATTTGGCCTTCGTGCCTCGCGATACCTTCAACTCCTAACATTTATGCCTACGCTTCGGCGTCACTTGCCTTACTTCGCTGACAGAAAAGACCGTCCTACACACCCAAGCCAATTCTAACCCGTGCTTCTCCTCACGGTAATAGCAACACTGCCTACCTACTAATGCCAATGCCGGCTCTGACCAACAACCGAACACAGCAAATTCCCATAGCGTCATATCGTGAAAATATGAGCCTTGACTGTGGGGCCGGGCAGCGGGTCTCGGTACGTTACGTGGTCAATGGTTTGTGGCAGCTTCTTGATACCTTCGTTCTTCCCATCTCGAGCTACAAGTTTATTAGCAAAGCCCCTCTAGCAAGACCTATCGAGGCATCTCACCTGGTTCAAGGCGGTTCAGGCGCTTTGCGCTTTGCATGGTCTTCTGAACCTGACCCATGACAGACAGCGCATAGGCCGCGTTGTGGAGGGTGAGGGATAGATAGTGGCTCACAACGTCGGCCCACGAAGTGGGATTCATTCCACATTGCTCACATGCGTCGAGAGCACTTGAGTTTTCCATCGTCGGGAATGAAGACCCTACTGAGTTTTCCATCCCTGAGTGCATCCACGGCTTAACAGCCGCCTGCGCAAAGACATCCCACAGCTCTCCGTAGTAGTTAATGCCGTGACGGTGCTCATTTGTAAGGTTGTGAAGCTTGTCGAGATGATAACCTTGAAGCGCATGACGGTTGGCAAGCAGGAGCTGTCGCAGGCGCAGGCACACGGCATGGTTGACGTGGTTCATGCGATTCACAACCAAAACGCCGGACAAATGGTAGGCACCGATGAGGTCGTCAACAACCTTGTGCGGGCGCTGTACATTGTAATCTGGGTGTTCAGGAAAGGTTCCGAACATGAGGAAGACGATGATGGTGCCGATGGCAGCAACATCACTGCTGTGCTGAAACACGACCTGTCGGTGAGCGGCTTCTTTCCACTTCCCAGACCATGATAGTCTAGCAAAAGCATAGAAGTTGTCGACGAGGATGGCTTCGGGTATCGAGAAACGAAAGTTGTGTCCGTCCGAAATCGTGATATGCTGGGGATTATAAGGGAACCAAGACCTCCAGGATTGTCAGCCTATCAGCAGAGTAAGGCATGGTCCGGGAGAACTCACGCAAACCAGTCGCGGGCGCCGACATGCGTTCCTTCCATATGCATGGGCGCAACCTGTCATTGGGTGAGCCACTCGCTCGCAGCTTTGCCGGATCGAAAGTGAGTGAAGAGGACACGAAGGATAGTCACCTTGAAGTCAAAGACCGCGTTCGTTATGACAAAGTCATTTTTCTCGATACCGGGTATCGGAAGCCGAGAGCGAGCAGTATCCGTGGGCATGCTGCTTGCCGCATCAACTCTCTCAGGGCGATTGGGGGCCGTGTCGTCACCGTCCATGGCCAGATCGATGTAATAACTATCGGCATCCATAACGGAGTCTTGGACGAGTACCTTGGTCGCGGTAAGATGAAATAAGAATGGTTCGTTGGTGATACGGGGAAACCAAGTGCTGAAATGCCTAGATCCGAGTTGTTTTACAGTAGGTCAAGAGAGGACGTTGTCCAGAAGAAAAGGAAGTAATTAATCGCCTTCCAAAGCTCCTAGCTCGATGGTAGCTTTCACAATCGCAGCTGCCTTCCAGCAAAGCGAGGTACCTCCGCACCTGCCTGGGATAATTCGGGTGCAGCCAGCTGCCTGCGCGGGGCACTTTCTCGATGATGAGACAATCTTGTGCCTTTCATACAGCCGGATGATCAAGAATCTCCCCAATAGGAGGTAACAACGCAGTGGTGGAGGTCTTGCCATCTGTCACATTGATATTCTTTACCTGCCGTCTTCGTACCTAGAGGCAAGCCCGCCTCTGATATAGGACCATCTAAGCAATAGAGATACACCGGGGTCGATCTCATTGGACAGTTCCTACGCAGTACGATGCTCCTCATGTTTCTATCGGCCCTCACCCACCTGGGTATCGTGACCTTAGGTACCTAGGTAGGTGCGGTGCCTGGGTAGCTGCTGATGTTCAGGCACGATATTATATCTTCACCACCATCCATCATTCTCCTTCGCCGTCCGTCATTCTCCTTCACCGTCGGTCATTCTTCTACATAAGCAGTCTCCAGGCACCAAGAAGGATGGCGGCGAAACCAGTACAAACACCTATTAGCCACTGCAGCGTTTGGAACTTGACCTGTTCCAGCTTCTCCCGCAGCAACGCTACCTCCTGCTCGATTTTTGTCTCCGTCTCTTTGATCTTAAGCTCCTGCCCGACGGCCTCCTCCCGGATCCTGCCCTTCTCGAGGTTTAAGTCTAGGCGAACGCTGGCCTGGGTCCGACCGATCTCGTCGCGCAAGCGCGAGCTCAACTTCGCTATGTCGTTGGCCAGACGCTCGTGGGAGGTACGTGTAGTGTTGGACTCGGTGCTGTCGGCGGATAGCAGTTCGGATCGTAGCTTGGCAAAGTCGACCTTTTGCGTGTAGGTGGCCTTCGCAGCGTCCTCGCGAAGGACCATGGTCCGAGTCAGGTTTTGTATGCTGGCGATGACCGTTAGCTCGAAGCTTTTGCACGGCGGCCGTCAAAAGGTTGTATGTACCTTTCCTCTATCACATCGTTGAGAACCTTCATCATTGCCTCGGCTTGCTCCTCTGTAAAGCCATCCGACTTCAGGCGCTGCACGAACTTCAGGGTGTCGAAGTGGTGGTCTCGGCGTCTTGCGGGAGTCGCATGGAACGATCTTTTCAGCGCTAGGCTATCGAGCATCGGAGACTTTCTGGGGGCAGAGCGGCATCGCGGGGGAAACACGGGCTGGCCGTGCAGCTGCCGGCGGGAGCTCGGGGGGAAAGCGGCGAGGGGTCGAAGTCCTTTAGAGGCTGTTGACGTGGAAGGGCCAGTCCAGCTGAGTCGAGGTAGTAAAAATCTCGGAAGGGCGTCGGCCGCCATAACTGCTGGTAGTATTGACATGTTGGACTATCGCTTGATGTTACGAAACACTGTGAAGTGCCTAAATCAAGGGGTGGTGGATGCGGGAGATTGAACTACCTAATACGACGACGATACTGGACAACGCTGGACGACGCTGGACGACGGAGCCGAGTGACGGCATGCCGTTGCAGATGGCCCACAAAGTTAATCAGCCTGGGTGCCGAAGACCGGCCGAGGGAAAGCGCGTTGGACCCTTGCCCACGTGTTCCTTCCTTCTAGATTAGCCCCACTCAAACTGCGCGAGCGAGCCCTTATTCATCGTGCCTGAGGCACCCCGCAAAAAAAAAAAAAAATCGCCGCCTACAAAAGTTGACTCCGACCGCGAATCTTCTCTCCTTCTTTTCCTTTTTCTTCATTATTGAACAACGCAAAATATCACGTTCATGTTCTCGTGGAAATTGTCTGATGAGAGGTTCGCCTTGCGAATCCAAGACCATCGGGTCTCGGGATAAGAATGGAGAAAAAAGCGAACAATCTTGGGTGCGGTGCTCCTATGTCTTCGGGCAAGTGAGGAGGAGCGCAATGATTGAACGTACATACTTTGACCTTCGTAACGTATTCTGTGCCTTGGGTATCTCGCCAGACGTGGTCTCTCTGGCTGATCACGTCTCTTGCCCAGCGAAGATCGGGGCTGTTTGTTCCATGCACCATGTTGCGGCGGCGGATTAACGCTGAGATGCTGATTCGAGTCACGTTATGTCGCGATTCGACGACCGCTCTCGATGGCCTTCTCCCGCGTGCCTGACAAGGCTCTGGGCTTGAGGAGGGACCACAACGCAGCAGGTGTTTACCATACTTGGCTGCAGAGAGTTTGAGGTGCTCAAACGGTCCAGCCTGGCGTTATGCTTCGCGACATCACGGCGGCGGCCAGACAGTCAAGACGGAATCGTCAACATGGATTGATTCCATTATGGTACAAGACGGGGCAAGTACCCCAGCAGACTCATTTGCAAGTCACCTCGCGGAGACGGAAGCATTTATGAGATGCCAGCCACTAAAGTACAGAAGAAGAGAAAAAGAGCGGTGCTTTGAAGAAAATTTCGCCGCCGTCTTTGGCAAAGGAAATGGCCGCCCGCGTCCCATCGGCGGCAACGGCAGCCACAGACACAGAAAAATAAGAGAGCGTATATGGTCGTGTACGGACTTTTCTTTTCCTCCCAAGTTTTCCTCCGTTCCCGACGCCAACATTTCTGTCGCCGAGATCTCAGACAAGGCGTAGGAGAAAAGGAAGACTCTGTCGAAGTCGACAAGGGATCACGAGGCTGAGCTGCACCGATATCCGTCAGCAGATTGTCATGGGTTCATGACAGGACTTCAGTGACCGTACCTTCCTTACTCGAGGCTTTCAATGACGGAGCGGGCGACGTTCTTCATGGCGTGGAGGTCGCGGGCAGCCTTCCAGCAAGGCTGGCCGATCTGACGGCACCAGGGCTCGGGGTCGGCATCGCGCTTCCAGCAGGGCTGACCGGGCTGGCGGCACCAGGGCTCGCGCTTGGAGACGGGGTTGAACTCGCGCTTGGACAGGTCCTCGTCCTCGCCGATGGCCTCGACGAGCGCCTCCGCCGCGCGCTTCACCCTCCAGCAGGGCTGACCGATCTGGCGGCACCAGCGCTTGTCCTCGCCGTGGACGTCACGCTTCTCCGCCTCGTCGTCCTCGTCGTCTTCGAAGGGGTACTCGCTCTTCCAGCACGCCTGGCCAGGCCGGCAGGGGTTGGCCTCCTCCTCGCGGCGGACGACGTCGGTGGTGTCCTCGGCGAAGCGGCGCTCCATGGCGAGCTTGCCGTAGTAGTCGGCGGGGTCATCCTGGGAGGCGGCGACGACGTTGGCGATCTCGTCAACCCCGCGCTTGGCCATGAAGGCGGCGCCGCCCTCCGAGTGCGAGCGCAGGGCCTCGGGAGACCGGTCGACGAGGCCCTCGAACTCGCCGATCGATGCGGCGAAGGCCGCGGCCGCGCGCTTCACCTTCCAGCACGGCTGGCCGATCTGGCGGCACCAGGGCTCAGGGCTGGCATCGGGGACGGCGACGCCGTGGACGGTCACGGCCGCGATGAGGATGGTGGCGAGGAACTGCATGATGCTGGTGGGATGGGGTGTGAAAATTAAGAGCTGTGCTTTTAGGCAAAAGAGTGTGAGAAGATGGACGCAGTTGCGATGAGCTCGTTGAGATCAGGTGGTGATTACTAGGTCGTCGAAGGTGAGTAGGAGCGACTGAGGAGCGAGGGAAAGACAGACAGAGTGCTGGAGTCAGCTCCTGTCTTTATACGTGGGACGAGGCCGGAGATCGTGGTACTCAGAAACTGCAAGGCTGCTCCCTCGAGGCAGGCTCGCTGAATGAAACCATTGATCAGGTCAGTCGAGACCTCGAGGAGCTCGGTGAGCAAGAGCAAACATCACCATCTTCGACGAGGCACGTTCTCTGTTGCCCGTGCTCTCGATGGGGTGAATAGGATGAATTGCCTCTGGTCTTTGGACACCGTGCATGCCGGAGAAGCTATCCATGTGAGGGAGGCCGATCTGGAGCCCGGTGGTACGTGTTGAAACCGACTTCTTACAGTCGTAGCAATTTCCATGGTATCATCACAAAGAGGATAGAGGGATGCAGTGGAGATGGTGTTGTTACTCAGAGGCGAATCGACGCATGTTTCCACGCTCTATTTCGAGTGGCTGCAAGGAGCACGGTCTTTGCTAATCTGCGCCGAAGCAGGGACACGGTATTAGGACATGTTTTCTCTGTTTGCTGCTTTGCGGGGTGTATGATCCAAGAGCCATTCAAAGCAGTTGCGAGATGAGATCAGCATGACATGGCTGCAGCAAACCCCCCTCTTGGCAGCCCTCCCAACGCCGCATTGAACCAAATTGGTAAGCTGCATACCGAGCTGAGGAGAGCCTGACTCTCGCCATGGCTCGGCTTGTCTGGCTCCTCCGCAACCTTGCCCTAGAGGAGAGGCCCGGCTAGAGCCTTGCTGTCCGCCAAGGGTCCAGGGCTTGCCGGGCATCTTGGACCGAAGCTGGCTGGTCCATATTGGCAACCATCATATAATTCTGGAAGGAACATACATGTCGCGGGTCCATTGAGATGCCAGGCCCTATGGTAATGGCATGGAATGGGGCGGAGGATTCGGATGGGATTCCAGCTTCCATGCAAGGCCTCCTGCGGCCTTGGTCATGCTGCTTCATCGATAGCTTGAAATTGGAATTGGAATCGCACTGTTGAATTTCTTAGCTTGGGATCTAGACGTATACCGCCAAGCCAGCCACCGTGCAAGACACTCATGCAATGGGCCATGTTTGCTCACCGAACCATCTAGCCCAAGTCCCCTCTGAACAACCACAGGATTCAGGATCGCCGCCCAGATCTGGATCGTCATGACCACAAATCCTACAAATAACTCAGAATCACAACATAACATGGTCTATCCGACTATCGCCAAGATGGTACCAGTATTGTTCTCTCCTCCGAGCCTGCGCCGGGATGTTCCGGCTGCAACCCTGGGGTCGAGAAGATGACAATGCGGGAACTCTTTTGGTGTCATCTGCAAATTATGGATTTCTGGACACGGTATACTGCCAGTGCAAACAAACACTGAAGTGCTGGAAATTTGCACTGGCTGTTGCGCTAATATTGAGGCCGTGTGTTCCTGCCGCGTGCGGCGCATTGTTCCCATTGTACTTGGACCGGGCTTGGTTTTCCGATTGCTCACTGCCAAGAACCGTGGTTGATGACAGATATCAGGCAATCAGGAGGAAAGTTCCCCATTTTATTAGTTTTGAGAGGCGTTCCGCATTGTTGGGACACATCGGCAGTGGTCTCACTGCCGCTTGGCCCAGTACGGTATTTAACCGTGTCCCTAATGCTTGAGTGATTGCTGTGGAGTGCCAATGTATAAACTGACAAATCACCAGAAAGGCTTCAATAGTGGGATCAAGCCGAGTTGAGCCTTGGAGGACTTCCATGTATAGCTAATGTATTTACACAACTGGAGATATGCCAGGGATATGTATCCGACCTCCTTGAAGTTATGTTAATCTTTTGGGCCAATGTCCGAGTAATATCCACTAAATGCAATCGCAGGCTGAGCTGCAACTTGCAGTTCAAACTTCATGTAGCTGCTTCGCTGGCTTTTGAACTCGATCGGCGGTGTCGTTGCCAAGCGTGATGGTAGTAGTGCCATGGTTGCATCTCGTGTGTCAACTAAAACCTGGAGAATGACAACAAGAATATTGAGAACGGCTACAAGATGACAAGTCCCTATAAATCTTGATCGACAACACCGGGAAACCACAATGTCTTTTTGAACGCCGACTTTCTTAACGGGTTGCAGTCGGTGTGGCTGAACGGCACGTGAACCTTCAATGCAGTATGCAATGCAGCCACATGTCACTCCACATTCCAGCGCCCCGATACTTGTGAGAAGGTACGGAGACATGCATTGCTTCTAAAATGAAAACAATGCATGCTTTGGGAATTACCGACGCCCTGGTTGCAATAGGAGATATATGTGCCGCCCGTTAGACATGCCCCATAATGGAGACAGGAAGTCCAGCAACAAGCTCAAATGGTTGAGAAGTCGAACCAACTATTCGTTGAGACTTTTCCAATCCTCTGGGACCGATTGACCGGCCCAAGAGAAACCAAGGCCCACCCCCTCACTTGCTCTCGGTGCAGTTGCCTCCGTCGGGGGAAGCAAGTTAGACCCGAGCCTCGAGGTGTCAGCCATGCATACATCGGACCAAATGCGAGGGCTTGGCGGGCGAGTGCAACGTGAATGCATGTCTTTCTATACGCCGAGGAGACTACCGGCAATTGGTTGAATTTCGTCGACGAATCTGCGTTGTTCAAATCCTCGAAGACCACCTACCTATCTATCTACGGGAAGCCCGGAAGGGTAAGACGACAGGCCTCTTTCTCACCGGTCTGGTCGGAGGACTTTGAAGCCACAGACTTTTGACCGGATCACTTGAGGAAGAGGGGAAAGACAGGTTAGACCGTGTCAGATTTTAAACGTATCTAAAGAAAGCTAGTCCTCGATTCTTGGACCTAATGTATAGTATCTGTTGTTGGTATTTGATCCGGGTGTCGACCGGTCGGCGTCGTCAACTCTAGCGAGACTTGTGGGGCAAATGGGCCACCCGGGCTAGTGCGTCATCACCGAATCAGGCAAGCGCAAGCGTCGTCGCCCGCCGCGATGCTTCCTTTCCCCAGGTATTGGCTTGTACCCGGTCGTTGACAACTCAGCGGCCAGTGAAGCCACCTTGTGTTGTCGTCTTTTGGAATCAATCTCAAAATTTCAATGACAAGAGTCAGAGACCGCAACTTTTCCAGAGGACCATTCGCACCGCGGATTCCAACTCCAGGGACATTCCGCTAGTGTCTTGGCCACATGTAAATCTCCGAAGTTCAGCCATGACTGAAACCAACAAGCGAGTTGCCAGGTGAAGACTTTTTCTGATTCTGGTTCCATGAGATTGTCTCAAGGCGGGAGGAACCTTATCTCTACCACAGTGAATTGGTAATCCCGTGATTGATGTTGCAGTCCGTCCCATCTGCCCTCGACGGCATCACCCGGGAGCAAATCTCTTCGCATCTTGACAACAGCGACATGTACAAAGGATGAACCCTGAAAAGCAGCGTGCACGTGTGTGGCCAATGACGGACGCAGATCACCGCCAACTGGGCGGTGAAGTGGATGCGTGGGTGGGCCGGGTGGCGGGCCGTCAATGCCGCACGTTATTACCTGCTTCAAGTGTCCTGCGCGCTGCCCCCCAACCCCCAACACCCCGCAGTGGTGCATTTCGCTATCAGACACCACTACCACTCCTACTCCTGGCTCGCGCTCTCTCTTCTTTTTTTCAACCTCCCAAAAAATTCAGCCTGAAACCCCCGCCGTGCGATAGAGAGCGAGAGAGAGAGAGAGCGCGAGGATCGAGGGACCGGAATCGCAATCGCAATATCATGCCTCAAACAAAAAACAAGGACCCGAACGCCTTCCCGACCCGCCAATTGCTCGTTCTTGGTACGTGACACCCTCCATCCCCCATCATGGTTCAACGATTCACCAATCCATTCACCCACGCGGGCGACCCTATCGCTAATGCCAAGTCCAGCAATATGTCGCTTCTCAGAGCCCATCGCCTTCAACTCCATCCTGGCGTACACGTTCAACATGGTTGAACGGGAGCTGGGTGTCGACAAGAAAGATGCGCCTTTCTACGCTGGCTCGCTGGTGTCCGCCTACGCCGTGGCCGAGGCCATAACCTCGATGGGATGGGGCGCCCTATCCGACCGTGTCGGCCGGAAGCCCGTCGTGCTCTTCGGTCTGGTCGGTGTCGCCATTTCCAGTCTGATTTTTGGCCTGGCGAAGCAGTACTGGGTCGCTCTCTTGGCACGCTTCATCGGTGGAGCCCTCAACGGAAATGTACGTGAATCAAATCAGGTTTCCTACGCGACTGTTGCCTTTCTTCTACCGTGCTGACCAATGCCTCCAGGTATCCGTCATGCAGACCATGGTGGCCGAGATGGTGAAAAATCCCGATCACGAACGTGAGTTTCCCCCACCCCACGACTTTTTTTTTCGTTGGGACGGACGGGAAGAGAAGCTTCCAATCATCATCCAGTGTAACATTGCTGACCATATCCCAGCCAGGGCCTATGCCGTGCAGCCGTTCGTATGGACTCTTGGCGGCATTATTGGCTCTGCCATGGGAGGCTACCTCGCTGAGCCCTCCAAATTCTACCCGTCCCTCTTCCCCGAGGACGGCCTTTTCGGTCGGTACCCGTATCTGCTTCCGAATCTCGTCTCAGTTATCGTCGTCGTTATCGCCGTCATCCAGGGTCTGTTTTTCTTGGAGGAGACCAATCCCCGCTTCACCGAGGTCGAGGACCAGGATCACACCGAAGCTGTCGATGAAGACGATTTCGCCGACGAAAGAACGCCCCTTCGACGCGCACCAAGGCGCAGCTTGAACCGTCCCCGTTCCATTTCCGCCAGTCATTCGAGGCCCCGGTTCGTTGAGTCGAGTTTGCCTCTGCCCATTGAGCACGACTTCGATCTGAGACGTTCGTCTTTCGGAACCGTCCACTCGATCAAGGTGGTGCCTGATGACTTGCGAAACAACTTGCGCTCGAATGGAAACGGAAATGCAAATGCAAATGGAAATGGAAATGGAAGCACCCCGCAGACGCCGACGAAAACGAATGCCAAGACGTTCAACTTCACAGTCATCATGCTTACCATCACCTTGGTAATCTTCTCGTACCACCAGATGGCGGCCGGCTCTCTCTTGCCCACCCATCTTCTCGACCAGCCCGCCGCTCCCCACGGGCATCTGGATCTGCGAGGCGGTCTGGGATACGACGTTCACGACGTCGGTAAATACCTGGCGGTGAACGGCGTGCTGGGACTTTTGATACAGGGCCTCATCTTCCCCTTCTTCGTCGAGCGTGTCGGTGTCTGGGGATCCTTCATCTGGATGATCGTCCTCTACCCCACCGCTTACCTGCTGATGCCTTTCCTGTCGGCCCTGCCCGAAGGCCTCACGCAGGCCGGAATCTACTTATCACTAGTGATGCAAAGTTTCTACGGTATCATCGTCGGCCCGGTCACGCTGATCCTTCTCAAGGACGCCACGCCGTCGCCCCTGGCACTCGGAAAGGTTAACGGCCTGGCCATGTCGGGCGCGTGCCTCGCCAGGACCATCTCGCCCCCTCTTGTTGGTGTCATCTACAGTTTCGCAGGCTCTGCAGCGGCCTGGCTGAGCTGCGCCGGCTTTGCCCTGATCGGAGTCTTTCAGGTTATCTGGGTCCCGAGGAAGCACATTCACGTTGATCACGTCGAGGTCGACAACGCCATTACCAGGCAGATCACGAACAGCTCGCAGAGAGGGCACGAGGAGCCCCGTGGTCGGGCGTGAAGAACACACAACGAGGCATCACGAAGGCGTTTCTGGTTTTCGATCTTGGATTTCGGACGCTGAAGTTTTCACGATGCATGATCAGAATCTAATAACGGACTACTTTGCATATTTTGAACGGGTACATCGACGAGACGCACTGTTTTCAATGCCTGGATGTAATACACGGATATACGAGAGGGTTATATACTAGGTTGCTACCGGCACTTGCCATATACGCAGTTGAATGGAGTTCGCTGATTACCGGTTCGAATAGGACCTCCTTTTGATCTCTGATTCTCCAGACCGAAACATGGAACCAACGGGTGCAAGAGCCAACGTAAATCGTCCTAACCCACCGCAAGAGGCTAGAGTTCACCAAGAAAGCCACATCCGAGCAAACAATGTGAGCTTATGATGCAACTTGGCACGCCTCGTGCCGGTAAGAATATACACTAATATGTACACTATATACAGTATGCTCAAAGATCCAGAGGGGTTTGGTCAACGTGCTTCGCGTCGTCCGAGGACGGGCCGGCTGGTCAGCTCCGGCACATGCGCCCGTGGTAGTCGACGGTCCAGGCATCGCTGCCGACGGCCGCGACGTTGTACAGCAAACCCCTGGGGTCGTACTTCTGCTTGATCCGCAGTAGCTTCGGGTAGTTGACGCCGAAGAAGGTCTCCTGCCAGTCCTTCTGCTGGAAGTCGGCCTCGTTGATGTACGCGCCCGCGCCGGGCGTGGCGGCCTCGATGACGGGCTGGACGACCTCGGTCATGCGGTTCTGCTCGGCGACCATGTCGGCGAAGGGCACCTCGAAGCTCCACGGCAGCGTCAGCGAGACCTGGACGATGGAGTCGCGCCACTGGGGCAGGACGGCGTTCGCCCCGTCGCCGCCGAAGCGCGAGACGTCCAGACCGACGCCGATGTAGGTCACGCCCAGCTCCACGAGCTGCCGTGCCGTGGGGCCGAAGGACGGCAGCACGGAGCGCGGGAGGAGGCGGCCGCCGAAGAGCTGCGTGCCGACCTGGATGTTGCCGGACGGGAGGGGGCCCCAGTAGTGGTCGTAGTGGTCGCGGTAGCTCTCGAACTCGGTGTAGGTGGGCTCGAGGGCGACGCCCAGCGCGGCCAGGGAGTCGACCAGCGGCTGCAGGATCTGCGCGGCCTCGGCGGCGGTCTTGTTGTACGCCGTCATGGCGGGGGACTGCAGGAACCCGGGGCCGAAGAAGTAGATGATCATGACGCCCGAGTCGACGATGTCCGGGAGGGCGGCGTGGAAGGCGTCGATGACGGAGTAGAGCAGGGCGGTGTCGTTATCCGGGACGGTGACGGCGAACTTGGCGCCCGCGACGGGGGCGTCCGGATGCGCGCGCACGGTGATGGAGGTCACGACGCCGTAGTTGCCGCCGCCGCCGCCGCTGAGGGCCCAGTAGAGGTCCTGGTTCTCGGTGCGCGAGGCCGTGAGGAGCTCGCCGGTGGGCGTGACGACGTCGAAGGAGAGGGTGTTGTCGGCGGCGAGGCCGTAGATGGCTGCAGAACGTCAGTATCGTCCGGTAACTCACGCAGAGGCCCAGTCGACGCTTCTCTTCCGGGAAAACTCACTCGACAAGGCAGAGTGTCCGCCGCCCTGGATATATCCGCCAGCAAGACCAACAGTAGGACACTCCCCAGTCACAATAGCGAGGCCGGCCTCTTTAGCGGCGGCGATGGCCTCGAAGCCCTGCACGCCGGCACCCGCCTTCAACGCCTTACCGACGTAGTGCTCGTCGTCCCAGTCGAGCAGCTCGGTACCCTTGAGGTAGTGGGTCCAGATGGCGAGGGCGCCGGCGCCCGTGGAGCGGCCGTTGTAGTCGTGCCCCGTGTTGCGGATGACGAAGCGGACGTTCTCTGCGTCGGCGAAGGCCAGCGCCGCGGCGACGTCGGCAGGGCCCGTGGCGTTGACGGCGTAGCTCACGTAGTTGCCCAACGCGCAGGGGGAGTCCCTGGGCTGGAAGGGGTCGCAGCTCGCGTTGGCGAACAGGGGGGCCATGACGGAGGAGGAGGAGGCCATGCTGGGGGTTTGCGAGTCAGCGATGGGGCGTTTCGAGAGAGGTTCGCTGATCTTGCTGGATGGGTTCGTCTTATCTCCCCGGCTGCGAGCCTCACGGAACAATCCGTCTGAACGAAACATCGAGGGAAGCAAGAGGTTGGGAACTCACTGGACTTCAGAGTACAGCCACGCGTCCTTGAGCCGCGCGCACTTGGCCTCGTCGTAGCTCTCCCCGTGGCACGCCGCGCCGAGCGGCACCGTGGCGACGAGCTTCCCGCCGACGGTCTCCTTCAGCTTCGCCCACTTCTCCGGGGACGGCCAGCCCTCGTCGCCGGGGAGGTACTTGCAAGAAGGGGTCGTGGCGTTTCCCCCGGTGGGATAAGCCGCCGCGGCGCCGCGGCGGCCGGTGGCGGTGGCCACCGCTAGGGCTGCGAGGATCGAGGATCGCATCGTGGACTTTGCTCTCTTTGACCTCAAAGTTTCCTTGGCGATTTGGGGGAATGGAGAAAGGACGTGCGCTTGGGAGGATGGGCGAGGAGCGAACACGAGAGCGAAAGAGAAGGGAGAAAAAGCACGGGGGCCAAAAAAATTGGCTGCTGGAGGTTATAATATCGTGGCTACGCCGGCTCTCTCTCTATCTACCCGTTTGAATTGTTTTTTTCTCACACCTTGCTCTTACCTTGGGCCGCCCTCCCCTCATCTCACCGATTGGCCGTCGTCATTGGTCTGCGCAGGTCTACTGCTAGTTCTTACAAGGGGGAAAAGACATGGGGAAGTGGCAATCGATAATCGTCGGTAGTACCTCGGCAGAGAGAGGCGGTATGGCCATGCGGCCGTGGTGCATCGTTTTGCACAATTTTGGACATGATCTCCGTGGCTGGTCAGCATTCGCGGAGCAAAAGCAAGACATGCACAAATACCAAGCCAAGCACTGCCCCTCGCCCCTTTTCTCCGAGATGACCGGCACTTGTGCGCATGGGGTAGTTCATTGGTAGTGTACCTGCATATGCAAAACCCAGTGCCGCGCGGGTGGTTGATTTTCTTCGCGGGACTGAATCTAAACCAGGTACAGGACGATGATTCTGGCAATTCATTCCGTCTCACGGTCTCGTCTTTTCTTCTTCTTCGGCATCTTTCCAGCACAAGAACCAACAGCGCTGGAGCTTCTTCAGGGGGGGGAGCAACATTCTTCAGCGCGAAGAAAAGCGGGTCGTTTGCCCGGGGATCCACAGATTTCCGGGGTTCGCCCCGCCGAGACGGACCGGACTTTGCCGTTGGGCTCTCTCCCCTCCAGGTTACTAAGCCGAACAGAGCACTAGGCTTTGGGAACTTGACTCGCGAACCCTGCGGCCCGGCCCCCGGAGCAGCATCCGTGAACTCTAAAATACGGAACGTCAAGCTCGTGAGAGGTCGGAACGACCCCTTACCATACGAACGTCGCGCACTTTTGTTGCCGGGACCGTTCCGGACCCTGGTTTTTCTTCATTTCATTCCGTGCAGGCCTGGATTGCCCAATTACGACGCCCCGAGGGATTTTTTGGGCGCTGCTCGGTGAAGAGATTTTTCCGTGTGTGAGGCGGCTGGTACTGTTTTCTTGGGTTCCTCCATCAGAAATTGGAAGTGTGTAAATATCAGGGGAAGCAATATGCATACAGACACAATGCTACGTCCAAGATTTCCCGTGTATGAACTCAATGTCCTCATTCGGCTGTCCTTGCGAACGCTGTCGTCTTCTTGATGTTTCGTGTTTGGCCCTTGGGAGAGGAGTCGGGATTGGGTTTCCGTGGATGCCGTCCCCCGAGCGGGACCCCGAGCACTGCGACGAGAATTTCTCAAGAGTCAGGGTCTCTTGGACCATCGCCAGCTGGGCCTGATGGCGCAATTGCACTTCGTCGGCTTGGTGTATCGTAGGGCTACCTCGGCCCGGCAACGAGACTGGCGCATCGTCCTTCTGGATTCGCAGTTATGGGGTTTCTCTGTAGCGTACCCGTCCACATCCACCGCCTACACAACGCGCATCCAATAATGTCATGAGCACGGGGACCTGACAAATCTACAACCCTGTCGGTTTTCTTCCATAGGCGCGCCAAGCAGAAGAGAATCTTTGATAGCCCCCGTGTGGAGTCGCCATACAGCCCGGTACCAACTTAATATACATCCCTACCAAGGGCAATCTCGCCGCCTCACGGACGCAGTGCCGCTGTTGCGATGCAGAAATTCTAAATTCTGAGCAAGGGTCTGCCACACACTAAGCGTAGAGATCAGTTACGGGGAAAGGGCTGTAGCGGGAAGGGGACATGGGGGCAGGGGGAAGCTTTCCCATAACTGTTTCGTGTTTCCTAACTCTCCTTTTTCTTTCTCGAAGGATAGAAAGAATCATTCTGTTAGGAACGATCAGCTCCTCCCACCAACGATTTGCCGTGTACGACGACGTGCCCGACGACCGCGCGACCGCGAGCCGCCGAGCGAACGATGGGCTGGACGTACAACGCCCCCGACGACACGCCGACCGATGGCCCGAAGATCACAGCCGTCACCGTGACGTTCACGTCCGTCGCGTTCATTCTGGTCTGTCTTAGGTGGTACGTGAGGACGACGGTGGTCAGGGCGGTGGGATATGGTGAGTTGATTGGGATCTGCGGACTTGGTAGTTGGGATCCTGGATGGAGTCGACTGACGCTCTGAAAACTCTAGACGACTGGGTTATCATTCTTTCTTGGGTATGTTGCGCCTCGACAGGTTGCGATGATACTTTCTGGGGCTGGAGTTGATTGTTTTGCGACAGCTTGGAGCTTGCGGATACACAGTCTGCAGCGTCATCCGTGAGTACTATCTTCACCTCCGCTGAGAGCTCCTGAATCTATTCTAACAAAATCTCAAGAGACGAGATGGGGCTTGGGTATCACGAAGCTCGATGACATGCCACCGCAGAATGTCCTGCAGTTTGGCAAGGTAAGAAACTAAAGAACATCTTTGGTTGATTGTATTGGCTGACAGCTTCAAGCTCCAATTCATAGGGGGTCCTTTGTAAGCCGCGCCAACAAAGCTAGTTTCAACATCCGCGGCAACGGCTAACACTCAACTCTAGTTACGTTCTTGGGATTTGGGCTTTCAAGATGAGCTTGCTGCTCTCCTACCTCAGGTTCTTCCCCGAAGGTCGCTATCGCATCGCCACGATCATCGTCGCCGTGGCATGCACAATGGGCCACATTGCCTTTGTCTGCGTTTTCATCTTTCTATGCACACCGGTTAGCACGATCGCCTTTAGCTATGACAAAGGGGCAGCTTACTAACTATCCCTCACAGGTCGAGAAGCAATACGATCCGGCTATTCCACCCGAAGAAGGACATTGCGTAGACGCCATAGCATTCTACCTGACCTTTTCCTCATTGACCATCGTGTTTGACGTCGTCATGTAGGTCTAGCACGAAGCAACCCCCGCTGATACTTGTCGCTAACCTTGTCTTTCAAACAGCATGTTCCTCCCCTTTCCCGTCATCCTCAAGTCCCAAATCCAGAAACGAAAGAAGATCGTCCTCCTCGCCCTCTTCATCCTCGGCGTCTTCGTCACGATAATCCAGGCGATCCGGATCCAGACAATCCAGAACCTCGTCAACTACCTCGACTCGGCCAAGAGCATCCAGTGGTCGATAGTCGAGACCAACATGGGCGTCATTATCGCCTGCGTCCCCACCCTCGCGCCGCTCGTCAAGTACTTCGCCGAGAAGAGCCGCGGCAGCTCGGCCGGCGCCGGCGGCGCAGGGTCGCAGCCCAAGAACTCGAGATACGCGCTGCAGACGTGGAGGACGGGCAGGAGCGGGATGCAGCCGCTCGGCACCGGGGTCGACCGGCACGCCTCGGTCAGCGCCGGCCGGTCGGTGAAGCCGGATGACAGCACGGAGAATATCCTTGGGCCGCCGGGTATCATGAAGAAGACAGAGGTTCATGTATCCACGCAGGATAGTTGGTCGGAGAGGGAAGAGAAGAGTGTGGGCCAACAGGTATAGAACGGCTTGTCGGAAGACGTAATTGACGCGGTAATGATGATACACACCAAGAGCTCGCCTGGGTAGAGTCCGTTGCTTTCGCGAGCCCGTATGCTTGACCAGGCATCATGAGCGGAAACTCCATTTGTCCAAGAATGCCCTCATGCACGCCGCCGCCGTCCCCGCGGCGTAGAGCTGCCACCGCTTGTTCTTGTGGCTGTCGGCGTAGTCCCAGACCCCCTTGATCACGACGCACGAGTTGGAGAAGTGGTCCCACGCGCCGGCGGCCTCCATCTCGAACGCAACGACTCCCTCCATCGCCACGATCTTGTCGCGGTGCTCGCCCGACTTCATCACCTGGTCGCCGGATGCAACAAGACCGAAGTGCACCTCGGGTCGCAATAATCCGGTCTGCCGCTCCAGCCTAGCGCGGGAGACGAGTCTGGTGTCGTCGCAGCCGAGGACTTCGCAGGACGCCGTTCGTGCCGCGTCGCAGACCGAGTTGAGATCCGTGTTGCACCCAGAGCAACCGGAAGACGCTCGGTGCTTGTGCCGGTAACTCCCCTCGAAGAGCCTGTCCTCGGAAGCGCCAGGGTACACCACCTCGTCCCCAAAGTCGCGCGCGAGCTGCGCGAGGTAGTCCGCGATCTTCTCGTCCAGCCACCTCCGATCAAGCCGGGTCTGTAACTTCGCCAAGAACGCCCTTACAGCGGGTGTCGGCCTGCCCAGCGAATCCATCATGCTGTCTTTCCGCACCAGGACATCCGGATACCTCCTCCCAAAGTCGAAGGACACCACCCCCTCGCTGACAACGACGTCTCCGAGGACGATGTCCGAGCCACCTGCACCCGGCCGAGGGAACGCCGCCGCAGATCCCGACCAGGAGCGCGAGCGCGACCTTGGGGAAGCTGGTCTTGCAGTAGGCTGCCGCCGTGGCCGCGCTGCTCTTGCCCATGCCGGCCATGTGGATCAGGACCACGTTGTGGCGGCCGACGCGACCCATGGAGTAGGCGTTGGTGTCGCCCGGGGTAATTAGGCTTGCTGCGACGTCGTCGTCCCAGTGTTCGCCGAAGAGGGCCCTTGCGGCGTCTGCTTCGAGTCTGAGGGCGCAGACTATGGCGACGGTGATGCTATCGCGGATGGACGCGCTGCTGGACGAGTTGGCTTCTGGAATAGGGAGGTTTGGAGTCACTCGTCCACTTGATCTTTGATATTTGTCGGGCTGCGTTACTCGGCTGTAGGACATGTTTTGAGAAGCTCCTGAGTTGAACTCGATGTTCGCCTTTTGGGGTGTGGGCGCCTGCCCTGGTGGCTCATCAAAAGGTCTGGAAAGGGTTGTTAGGTAGTTGGACGAGAATTATGAATCTTGGCAGGGGCTGCCTTACCTTGAATCGGCGATGCTCAGTGCCCGGATGTCTTGCGCTACCTTCACCTGTTCTTCGAGAAGCTTGGCGATTCTCTGCTTTGCCGACATTAGTTTTGCAGGGTGACGGGGCAGATCTTTGGGTGGGCTGATCACGATCGAAGAGGTCTGCTCCGTGCTTGGAATGCTCATGCGGCGAGAAGTGAGAACCGTGATCTTCAACACGACCGAAGGCGGCTCGGACTGAAGCCGACCTAGCAAATCGCGAAGAGCGGCCACCAAACTGCCCATGACCTCAATGTTGTTGCCCACAATACTGAGGTCCAGGACGAGGTATACTTGTCTGCGCTGGCCAAGGCGAAGTAATGCAAACTGAAAGACTTGGATCCAGTCATCCAACGAGACCGCTTTCTGAAACTTCTCAAGCACAGCCGAGAGAAGCGAAATGGGTACAGGCTCAGAGATGTTTCGAAGGGCTTGAATCGACAGTTGTCGCAGGATCTGCTCGGGCTGCATGTTGCCAAACTCATTGTCTGTAGACTTCATGAACGGTTGTAGGAGAAAGAGAGTCGGGCAAGCCTTCTGCAGAAACTTGGTGACTTCGAGGCCGAACCTCTCGAGACGATGCCTGGCCCCATGCTGCCCGAGGAGAGCCAGCAGGTGAGGCGCCTGCGAGGAAACCCAGCGTTCCAAGGACTTGTGAAGCCAAATGTCATCCGAGTTGACTGCAGAGGAGCCGCGAGCCGCGCGGCTGACTTGAATCGCTTCCGATCGGCGGATGATTTTGTTGGGTTTTCTTCACCAAAGGGATAATTGCTGCATGCAGCGTAATTGGGGCGGTAACCAGCCTAACGGGGGGCACTTCAATTCAATAGTCAAAAGTGTCTAAGGAGGCTATTCGGACCTGGCTCCGCGCGGTGGGCTAAGTGGTCCCTTGGCCGTATGGGCCCCGGGAGCCCGGAGCCTTGGTCCCGGACTGCGCCTTGTGGTTGGCCCGTTAAGCGAGCCAATAGGCGGTACGGGCTAATCCCCTACCGCCATATTCCGACAGATTTGTTCCGTGTCGAAGAAATACGGCGTGGGCTGGGAAAATGCGGGGATTTCCCACAGAAGAGATATTTCTGGGATCATTGCCTGGCTCAGCTGTGTTTTGTGTTGATCTGATGGAACATCAACTCAGGTACAACGTCTTTAATGGAATTGTAGTTTTGGCTGACCGCAAATCAGACGGTGTAAACCATCAAGAGCAATGCCATAGCCGGCAGGCAGTCTTTTGTGGGAGGTCAAGACGCCGTCCCAGTTGAGTAAATCTGCAGATAGGTGGGGTTTGTTCCCGTTGCCGTAATCGTCAGCGCCAATTTGACGCCCGATTTCACGGATGAGACCCTCCATAGAGATCATTCCGAGAAATCGGTGTGTGCCCGATGAGTGATGAGACGGGATGGAACTATCCCGGCGGCCGGCCCCGAAACTCAAAAGCCGCTCAGACGGCGAGCTGGCCGGGTCCAGTGCGTACGGACTTCCGAAACCGTCCCATGCTCCGCCTCCGCTTCAACCACTTCCGACCGCAGGTTCGGCAGGCGAAAGTCCTGTGGATGGTAGCCAGCATGACGAAGGTGCGTCAACGACGAGCACGATCCATAGAAGCTAATGATAACAGTAGTATACAGAAGACTACTACCCACACTCCCGAGCCAGGCACCGACCGAAGACAATTATTGACTGGCGCGGCGAGCTGTGTCGCTTTCTTCAACTATCGCACGACCCACCCGATGAAGATATTCTGGATGCACTGGAGGAAGCAGAAGAGAATTTGAGAGTTGCGGAAATCCTGAAGTCCCGGTTCGATGCGGATCCTGGGCCGTTACGGTATCAGGTCGTGTACACGATAGACTGTCGTCTGGCGCCGGCCAAGGACCGAGACATAGTCTATCTTGACACGCCCTGGCCCGTCGATAGCGGCCCGTATCATTCTCACCTGAGAGGTAGCCGGGCTATCAAGAATCTGGAGCTTTACCTCGAGCGCGAAAGGACCATCAGCTTTCTGGTATTCCGGGAATACTCCTGCTGCTTTCGAAAGATTAGATGGCAGCAGTTCAGCGACTCTCCGCAATCTAAGACTGAAGAGCTCTCGCGGTTCTTCAGCAAGGAGTACTTTGAACCTGTCTCTGCGAACTTACGCACGGCTTTAGAAGATCTTTCGGTTTTCGCACTTTACGACATCCCTCATCCCCGATTTGACGGCAAGAAGCCGGGCAAAATATCTTACCCGTACCTGTGGTGGTATCATCGGCGCAGGAGTATTGATAGAGAGAAGAAGAAGATGGAAAAGGATCTGCAAAAACATGTCAGTATTCTACAAGACTACATGCAGGATCGTTTGCAACCAGATTGGGACATAGTCGACGACTTGATGTCAAGAGGTAAAATCACGGTGGAATTCCTGAGGTACATATTTGCAAGTGCCCAACACATGACGCGTCACTGCCATGAACCAACGCTAATGCCTAACAGGTGCCAGAGGAAGTTGTCGTCGCAATGCCTGAACCCGAAGTTACGACCGAAACTCGAGGCTTCATGGCCAGCGGTTGGCTCAAAGTAGCCGACCCAGATTCTGACAGCTTCCTGTCTTGGATTGAGGCTTCATTTTGGATCTTTGATGGATCTTTTTACAGCACATCGACTCGTGTGGATCTGAGCCGTGTGCCGGCTGTAACATCAACTAAGGAGTTCGACATCTGGGACCTCCCTGTACATCCGCTTCGATTTGCCAAGGACCATGTGGCAGAAGCCCTCCGAAGACGTGGAGAAATGCTCTGGAAGTGCCGTCATCGGAAGTACATTTCATACACTAGGCAAACAAGTTACCCTGATCTTTCCGAGGTGATTAGTTTCTCGTTCCTCACGAACTGCTTTTCGCTTCGACGTGTACTGACATAGATCGAGATCGATACACGCTTCATGGTCGACATGGAAACCTACAACAAGATGCACCCGGAATCACGGCCCTCCAAGAATCAAGAACCAGGCAAGCTCATGTCGCACTGGAAGGCGTATCCAGTAGTCAAAATGACGGATGAATCCCTACCGGGAAACTACTTCCTCATGTGCCTGCCATCCACGATACCGGGATTCGATATGAACGAGAAAGAATGGAGTACGTATCGTCTAAATGCCTATTGAGATACATGCAAACTTGAGAGCTAAGTTTGCGCAGAAATGTTAGAAGTGGATCGCATGCGTGAGGTTCGTTGGAACGACCAGGCGTTCGAGGAATTGGTTATCAACCCCATGACCAAGGACCTTGTCAAAGCTGTCGTGACAAATCGTCTGCGATCAAACGAGAATACAGATGTGATAAAGGGAAAGGGGAATGAATTATTTATTTTGCTCCATGGGTGAGACTGGTCACAGCTCATCATCGTTTGGAAAGGACAGAGCGCTAACATGGATTCTCTGCCTTAGTGGCCCTGGGACTGGCAAAACACTGACAGCTGAAAGGTCCGAAATCATCTACCCAAGTCATCCCTGAACATAAGACTAACACCTTCTATTCGGGGTTTTAGCGTGGCCGAAGTTGCTAGAAAGCCTTTATACAAGGTTACATGTGGGGATATAGGCACCAAAGCTGACGAGGTTGAGAACGTTCGTATTTCTGCCCTTGCCCTGCCCGATTTCTCCCTGGTTCAAAGCATTTAGCTCATGAGCATATACAGTACCTGAGAGTTGTCACTCAACTTGGAAAATTATGGGATTGCGGTATGTTATCTTACACTTTCAAGGCCGTACGCATGTCAAAGACTTACTGTCTCTTGCGACCATTAGTTGTTCTGTTAGACGAGGCCGACGTGTTCTTAGAACAGAGAACGCTTGCCAATCTCGACCGCAACGCTCTAGTTTCAGGTAAGTTTTCAAATTCGAGTGGATTTTCAAATGTACTGACGATATTGGTGCAGTGTTCCTAAGAATCTTGGAGTACTATGATGGTTTGTATAATTTCTCTAAGGTTTTAATCAGCACCTTAATTCAATCCAGACTGACCATTCTCTAGGAGTTCTCATACTAACGACCAACCGGGTGGGAACCTTCGACGAAGCGTTCAAGTCTAGGATTCAACTCAATCTACGGTACAGTAACCTCGATGCAAAGCAAAGACTCACAATTTGGAGCAACTTTATCACTAGAGTGGAACAATTGGCGAAGAACGGGGCGTCCAAGTCGACAGAGTACGGAATTGACTCGGACCAGATCCGAAAGATGCTCCCGGCCCTTGCCGAGGAGAACCTAAACGGCCGAGAAATCCGCAACGCAATCTCAACCGCGCGACAACTTTGTTTATACAAACAAGAACCGTTAAACTACGAGCACCTGAGAGACGTCATCGAGGAGACGCGTAAATTCGAGGAGTATCTGGAAGATCTCCATGGGTTCTCGGCTGATGAAATCCAACATGACGTGGGAGCAAGATGATATCTCAGGGTCTATTTCTGCATCCAAGGTCCCTAGGGCGGACAAGAACAGTTTTACCGTAGATCTAAATTCAACGTGTCCGTAACAGCCTAGCTTTCCCACGTTTTGGTGGCATCTGCGGCTTGGCATCATCAGTCACATGACAGCATGCAAGATCAGCCGAGTGCGACATGGTTGGCTGAACGGGACTATTACTCCGATATTTATCCATTTATCTTGTCCTTCCCTCCATTTGAAAGCCCAGCCACCAAGATGTCTCCAAAACGTATCTGTAGCACCCACCCTGGCGACTCGACCTCGCGACCGACCGTACATATACTGGCTTCATCCAGCGAACCCTGGCCTTTTTGAGCTGCAGATCAAGTGCGATACCCTCCGCCCCTTGTTGCAGATGGATTCAACCAGAGAAAGCCGACTGCTGAGCGAGTTTGGCGCAAACTCGATCGATCAAAAGATAGAGGGAGATCGCTCAACCTCCTTGCGGTTCCCATGAGCTACACTATCTCAAGGGATAGCACATCAGGCGATTCAGTATGAGACGATTGTCTTCTTGAGGAATGGGGACAGAAAACCCGACGCATGCGCTCCCCGCGTCTCTCAGCCATGCCAAGGAATGAAGGGCAAAGGTTGGAGAACGCATTCAACAAACTCTAATATAGTGATCAACTCTTCTGACGCCTGCTGAGTTAGAGAATCTTTCTCTGTTACGAGGCTGGCACGTGGCTTGCCTGAGGACGACAAGGCACCGCTTCGCGACGCGACATATCGGCACGCAGAAACAGCGCAGCCGCCAAAGCCAATCTATCAAACCAACATACAAATAAAGCAACCAATCGAAGCTATTCCCAACTGTCAA
>WIGO01000090.1:0-10236 GCA_014235945.1 Colletotrichum plurivorum
CAAGTGGAGACGATGTAAATAAGCATAGGAGCCCTCAATGGCTTAGCCGGGGCGTAATAAACTCTGTGTGTGTGTGTGTACTTCCCGTGCTTTGCGATTGCGACCCGCGAGAACCTCCTTTGGTTCACAGAACCGCCGCCCCCCCCCCCCCCCCCCCCAACCCCCCCCCCCCCCCCCCCCCCCCCCCCCCCCCCTGTCTCTCTCTCTCTCTCTCTCTCTACAAGTATTTGTACGGCCATCACAAGACAAGAACTTCCATGCTTGCTTCTATTGAACTAGGGTGCACTATATGCGTGGAGTACCGTAAAGACACTAATGATCACTCCTACGAACTCGCGAAGCTTGATTATTTCTCGGTATTCTATGTGAAGCATGCGGGGACGGAAAACACCTCCCTATGGATGAAAGTCATTTGAGGAGTTCAATTGGGGCAACATCTGTTGATTCTCTTGGAGAGTACGATTTTTATCCCCAAATCTTCCTTGCGTCTTTAGTTGGATACTTCCCTACACGCGCTTGGTACACAAAAAGGCACGTGAAGACTAATAAATAGTGTGGGAATCGAGCAGTTCTAAACCGGTCTGGAGACCTAAACCTCGATCTCGGGCCATCCAACCATGACCCAAAGACGTGGTCTATGATCGAGACGTGGATGCACACGTGCCTCGAATCTCACGCCCGGTGCAAACAACCAGAGACATTGCCATCCTATCGGCCTACTCGCCTACTCAAACTCGATGGGATGCGTACGTTTCGACTAGTCTCTGGCACCGATTGCGAACCCGCAGTTCGATATGCCGCATTGAGCTATTGTTGGGGGACGAAACCTGTCGACAAACTGCTGAGACTGCTGCAATCTAATGTCAACGACTTGGCACAGGAACAGCCAGTTGGTGGTTTGCCAAAGACATTCAGGGATGCTGTGACCATCGTTTAACACTTTGGGGTCAACTATCTCTGGATCGACCGGCTCTGCATCATCCAAGATTCCGCCGAGGACTGGAGGAGAGAAGCCTCGACGATGCAAGACGTATACAGGAATGTCCTGCTCAGCATTTCTGCACTCGGGGCCAAGGATGATGATGGCGGGTGTTTCTTCCAGCGGGATCCGTCAACTGTAGCCCCGACCGTTCTCCGCTTGAGGCTGGAAGGGGGCGATGGAAAGGAATTCATGGCCGAAGCCGAAACATACGACGCATGGTCCGCATCCTTTGTGAACGAGCCTTTACTCGAACGGTCGTGGGTTGTCCAGGAGCGGATTCTCGCACCTCGGACGTTGCACTTCGGAACCAAGCAGGTTTTCTGGGAGTGCCGCGAAAAGACGTCGTGCGAGACGCGCCCGAAGTCGGTTTATTTCTTGCCGCTGCAGCGCGACTCAACGCTCCACGACGACCAAGCATTTCTCTGGAAGCAGCTGCTAGACGTCGTAGCCGAGATGCCTGGGGATCCCTACGACCCGTACCAGCGGATCTTCCTCGAATGGGATCGGATAGTCGAATACTACACAGGTCGGAAACTGACAGTGGCCAGCGACAAGCTGCCTGCGCTCTCGGGCCTGGCCAACGCCACAAGAGCCAGGCTCCAGAAACTGTGGTCTGGTCCGCATCGGTACCTCGCCGGCCTCTGGGAAGAAACCTTGATGACTACGCTTCTTTGGAGACTCACGGGGCCGCGCAAGAGGCCCTCTGAATATCGGGCGCCGTCATGGTCTTGGGCATGTCTCGACGGTCGAATCAATAATGCCACCAGATTTGCATTGCTAGTCGACAGTTTCGCCTCTATGATCTCCGGGGAGACGGTACCTCTCGAAAAAGATGCATGCGACACTGGGCAAGTCAATGGCGGCGTGCTGACTTTGAGAGGCCCATGTGCGCATGTGTTCATAGACATTGTCGACGACTGGCCAAATGTGAGAGACAAGCATGCAGTTAAAAGGAGTATTCGTAGCATCCGAAGACCAAATACAAGACATCAGATAGAGCAACTCGATAGAATTACGGCAATTGCTGAATTTGATACTCTGGAGGACATTAGGAGGCAATCCCTCCTGCTCTGGGTCGAGGGCTGTCATGCGTGGCCTTGGTATAGGTGTCGTGGTCTTTTACTCGCACTCGGGGACAACCACAAGTACCAACGATTGGGGGTGGCAGACTTCGGATTCGATAATCGAGGGGTGGCAAAAGTCTTGATTGGAGAGTTCCCCCAAATGGAGGTTGATATTGTTTGAGTCGAGAACCGTGGGGGAGGCACATACGGCTAAGGTGTGCTGCACTGGATGGTTATGTAGGAGGAAGAAGTGGCTGCTGGCAGTGGAACCTGGAAGAGGCGTAGGAGGCCTAGGGAAGAGAAGCACATGCTGCTTGCCCCCAAGAGCTCGTGTCGGAAAGTCTCGAAAAGATGAAGGGGCAGTCAGCACTGCGTGTCGTCATCAGGCGGGAGATCCCACCCCTTCTTCCTTCCGCCGCCGGCCCGCGGCCGCTCCTCCCCGCCGACGAACCGCAGCACCCACTCCCACACCTTCCGCGTCTTGACCAGCTGCGGGTGCACCTCCGGCCGGGACGACTCGAGGTCCTTCCGGCGGTAGTGACCCACCCCGCCCCCGTCCCGGCGGTACAGCAGCGTCGTCCGCGTGAGGCCCCGGCGCAGGGACTGTCCGTACACCTTCCCGCGGAAGACATGCAGCGCGACGTTCTGGAGGAGGACGACGTCTTGTCGTTGCAGCTCCGAGGGGAGGATGGTGGCGGAGCCGGGAGCGGAGGGTCGTGTGGTAGTAGTAGTGGTAGTGGGAATCCAGAACGTTACTGCGAAGCCTGCGCGCGTGTCGTCGCCTAGGAGGACTTCTACTAGGGATAACTCGGTGCCCCAGCGGGTTGTGATGCTGCGCGCGGGAGAGATGGATATCACGCCTGCCACGAGGTTTACGGTTACAGTTTGGGGGGCTAGGCGAAGGAGTTCTGGGGCCGGGGGGATGTCTTCTATATCGCTCAGGTGGTGAGACATAGCCAGCGGCGGGCGGATGACGGTCGTATCTTCGTCTTCGTCGCCAAAGGAGTCACCTAGCGTTGTGTCTGCAACAGTCGTGTCTGCAAAAGAGTCCGTTTCCGTTGTTTCAATGGACTGTGACGGGAGGGGAAGCTGCGAGGAGGGCAGGTTGCGGTGCAAAGCCAGAGAGTGGTCGTAGAACCGGGTGAGAAGTTCCTGCGAAGACGCAGTGGATTGTTGGGAGTCGACTTCTCCGGAGAGGGTGAAGAAGTGCGCCGGCTGGACGAAGGAGGCGGGCAGGCCCTGGTGCTGGGAGAAGCCCGTCTTGAGGGCGCCGCGGTGGAGGGGGAGGGAGCGCCATGCCGGGGCGGATGCGGCCGGGGCTGGTGTGGAGACCGGAGGTAGGCCCGGAGAGGACCAGTCGGCTTCCGGGGCGCCGGCGAAGATAAGGATCCGGGGCATGGGGGGTGGTTGTGATGCGGTGCGGGAGGGAATGAAGTGCACGTCACAGTGTGCGGAGTGGAGAGGGCGGCAGAAGAGTGGAGATGCGGGGAATGTACATATGTACATCGTTTATCGGAGTTTCGCACTGTGTGCGTGGACACTGTGGTCTTACACGCTCAGCCGACGGATGTCAACAGCAGCAGCAGCACTGACGTTAACAAATGTCAATAGAAATCACTAGTTCGAAGCTGGAAAAGTAGATCCGTGCAGATGGGACTTTGGACAAGTTGCCAAGTATATAGGAGTGGGCGGGGAACAACTATCATCCGCTATCGCCGATATCGCGAGCCATCTACTTCCACCCCTGATGGGATCTGGAATCAGCATAAACCCACATCATGAGAACATCAACAGTCCCAGACCACACAGCCGCCGGCGCCCGACGGTACCGTTTCAAGGCCCAGAGGCCGTGCGACCTGTGCCGTGCCCGCAAGGCACTCTGCAACATCCCGGACCCCCTGCAGCCCTGCCAGCTGTGCAGGAGGATCGGCCGGGAGTGCACCTTTGTCGGGAGCCCCGGCCGGAGGCAGCGGGGTCGCCGGGGCGGGTCTGCGTCGAGGTTGAGTGTACCTACTGTCTCAGGAGGTGTCATGCCGGATGTCTTGGACATGAGTATAGATCCGGTTGACTCATCTGCACCTCGAGATGGGATCGTTCAAGGGCAGCACAGTACCCCTGAGTTCGTCTGGGCGGATGATGGTCCGCTGAACTGGGACTTGGCGGACGAGCAGCTCGGTCTGGAGTTCCAGGAATCACCGTCAGTCTTCCTGCAGCCGAACGACACTCCTGAACCTCAGCCAGCCATCAACCTGCCCCCAACATTATCATCGTCGCCACCGCCCCCTCGTGAGCAGCACTCCCTAGACCAACGCGCCGGCCACTCGACGACCTTCATCGGGCACTCAAACGAGTCGGACCCCTTCCTGGTGAACCGGTTCCCGCACAACGACCGCGACGAGATCGACTTCTTCCGGGTCACCTACCGCAAAGTCTCCACCAACCCGCCCCTGCACTTCCTTCAGAGCCAAGCAGGCACAGCCATCGAATCACGGCGGGTCATCAACGACTGCCTTCCAGATGTCGACGACAGAACCATACTAGAGGCCCTCATCAATCAGACCGCCGGCGCAGCGTTAGTGAGACTGTAAGCCCCTCTCATCTTACCACAACATTCACAATACTGACGACATCAAGCTACTTCCGCTTCGTCTTCAACTCCCTCCCCATCCTCTCCCGCTCCCAAATCCTCCCCTCCGTCTCTACCTTCGTAGCAACAGCGCCAACAGGCCTTCTCGCGGGCATCTACGCCCTCACCCTCCCCTTCACGCCCTGGGACGACGCGCTCTGCCTCGACAGCGCCTACGCCAAGCCCGACGCCGAGAAGCTCTGGCGGATCGCACACGTTGCGCACCAGCGGGAGCTGCCCTTCCCAAGTTTGTCGACGGTGCAGACGGCGCTGCTGCTGCTGAATCAACCTGCCCCGGACGCCGTGTCTGTCGAGAATTCCTCTGCCTGGTCTGCTGCTGCGTCTGTTCTTGCTGTTGCGCAGGAGCTGGGGTTGAATGTTGATCCGAAGGGTTGGGAGGGCTTGCCGGGCTGGGAGGTAAGGTTGAGGAGGAGGTTGTGGTGGGCTGTGTTTGTTGAGCATGAGTGGAGGGCTGTTACGCATGGACGGGCGAGTATGGTGAGGCATGATGATTGGGACGTGGCGCCGTTGGACGAGAGAGATTTTGTCGTTGATGAGGGGGTTCCGGTTGTGGGTGAAGAGGAGCATGAGTACTTTGTTCATCTGTGCTCGCTGACTAGGATTGCTGATGAGATCTGCCGGACGTTCTTGTAAGTGGCCCCTATTTCGAGATGGACACCACTGACCAGCTTCGCCAGCACCCTCCGCGCAGTCTCCAAAAAGCACACCCTCGAGGCCTTGATATCACAAGCCCGCGGCCCCCGCCAACAGCTCCTCGACTGGCTGGAACACCTCCCTCCATTCCTTCGTCTGCGCCCGGAGGAGGCATCCTCCCCGGGCCGCTCCATCGAGGGCCACGCGCCGCTGCATGTAGCGTACTACACGGCGCACATCCTCATCTTCCGCGCCCTCCTCCGGCCCATCGTCTCTGCGGACGAATTGCTGCCTCCACCAGCCTCCTCGGGCCCCGTTCTCCAAGCGTCCCGCGGCCTGGCGCAGGCCGCCACGCGCTTCGTCCGCGGCCTCGGCGCGAGACATCAGTCGGCGTTCTGGCCTGCTTGGACGCGGCACTGTCTTTCGTATCCAGGGCTGTTCTGTTACATGCTAGGGCTGCAGCGGGCCGAGCCGGGGGCCGCGGAGGAGGATAGGAGGTTGCTTGACGAGTGGAGGGAGGCGCTGAGAACCAGGGTTTCGTCGTGGCCTCTTTTACGGTTTGGTATTGTCAAAGTGGATGCAATATATTGGAAGGGGCTTCGGGAGGCGGCGAAGTAGTCACCTTTAGTTCGTGTTCAAGAAGCCCACATCATCGTTGAGGTGCTCTGCAGTTCTATCTACTCATCCTGACGGCTAGAACACATACTTAAAGTGCAGCCCCCGATCGTCCTCCCTCCCATTGCTCTCCCTCCCCTCGGCAAGCATCTTCTCCTTGTTCGCCGTCCTCCTGCGCAGCAGCGCATAGATAAGCCCAATAGACAGCAGCGCAATACACTCACCACCCAGCGAGATCGCATTCCCCTTGATGTACCGGGGCGCGTCGTACACGGGGTAGATCTGCGACGACACGATGCCCGAGATGTTGGCGAGCGAGATGAGCATGGCGATGGAGACGGAGCGCTTGTAGTCGGGCTGGATGTTGTTGGAGACCCAGGTGACGAGGACCGTGTTGAACGAGTACACGCCCGCGCCGACGAGGAACATGGCGAAGAAGCCGGCGGCCTTGTTGCCCGTGCCGACGGCGACGGCGTAGCCCGCGATGACGAGCAGCGGGGAGTGGACGAGGCAGACGGCGCGGCGGTTGAGGCGGTCCGAGACGAAGGTCGTGATGGCCGTGGAGATGGAGGCGAGGACGTAGACTGGGATTGAGAGGTAGTTTGCCTCGAGGGAGGTGTAGCTGGGGGCGTTAGTGACATGGATGATGAGAGGGAGGTGAAAGTGGAGTGAGTGAGATGAGAGGTGAGATGGAAGATCAAGAGTGGGATACAAGAGCAAGAGTGGGGTAAGAGTGGAAGCAAGAGTGGGAGCAAGCATAGGATAAAAGCGAGAGTGGGAGTGAGACAAGAGTGGGAGCAAGAGTGGAAGTGTGTGCAAGTGAGATGTGAAAAGTGAGAGTGGGAGTAGTGAGAGGTGACAGAGAAAGCCAGACTCACCCAAGACCCTTCAGCAAGGTCGGCAGGAACGTGCCAAACCCAAACAGGGCGATCGATGAGCAGAACAGCGCAGCAGAGGCCAGGTACACAAACGGATCCGTCACGGCCATGACGACCTGCGCCCAGGAGAACTTGGCCGTCTCCTTGAACGGCTGCTCACGCGCGCGGATGCGCGCAATCACCTCGCGCTCCTCGGGATTCAGAAACCACGCCGTCTCGGGCGTCGCAGGCAGACTGACCCAGCACACGAACCCAACGGCCAGCGAAATGACCCCCTCGACGATGAACAGCCACCTCCAGGCGCTCAACCCGTGCCGGCGGCCCATGCTCTGCACGCCGTACGCAAACAGCCCGCCGAGCGCGCCGGAGAGGGCGATGGTGATGTACAGTACGGCGACGCGCTTGCCCTGCGAGGCGGCCGGGTAGATCTGCGAGACGATGAACGTCAGGGCGGGGAAGAGGCCCGCCTCGAAGAAGCCGAGCAGGACGCGGCAGGCGACGGCCTCCCTGTAGCTGTTGACGAAGCCGGTGCCGATGGTGATGGCGCTCCAGGAGACGATGGCGGCGCCGAGGACGCGGCCGGGCCCCCAGCGCTTGACGGCCATGACCCAGGGGGTCTCGAAGAGGACGTAGGAGATGTAGAAGTACATGGATATGTCGTTGAAGTCGGTGCCGGACATGCCCGTGTCCTCCTCCAGGCCGAAGACGCGGGCGTTGCCTGGTGGTGTTAGTGGCTGATGAAGACAGGGAGTTGATGTGTCTGCCCACCGATGTTTGTCCGGTCGAGATAGGCAAAGAGGAGGATGATGGCCATCTGCGGCATGACGAGCTTGTCGAACTTGGCCAGGACGGCGCGCTCCTCGAGGTCCTCGGCGAACTCGGCCGCATCGATGCTGCCGCTGTCCTGCGGGACCTCGACGTCCTTGCCGGAGGGGTCTTTGCCTAAGACGGTCATCTTTGCGGTAGACTGTGAGCAGTTAGAGATGTGGTCAGACACGAGGCCGCTGCGAGGCGCCGGACCCTGTATATACTTCTCATCGTATCAACGTCACACATCCAGCGAGGCCGCATTTCCCGACGCGGCGGACAATAAGATACTAAATGCAACCAGACAGGGTCCAACTGATAGATATCAACACCCAGACCCTCCCGGGCCAGATAACCCGCACAGCTGCGATTGGTTACGACGTCGATCCTGTTGGTCCGACATGGGTGGGACAACGCTATCCGATAACTCGACGCGGGTCCCCGTTCAGCCCCGCTGCCGTGTTCGGCGTGCAGGCCGGGGTAAATACCGACGGCCGATGACGGCCGACGGCGGTGGTTTGCCGACGGTTGATTATCACCCACCCCTGCTGGGTTGCATTATCGCCCGCTGCGGGGGGGGGGTTTCATGGCTCTTTTGCCGATCTGCTGCATGCCGGGGATGGGGGAGATATAACATGGGCATGCGAGGCGTTCGGAGGGTGGTGTCGTGAACGATTTCACGAACAAGGTTGTTGAATCAGCAGAATACGAACTACACACACCGACACTTCAACATGGGATCGCTAGGCGTCACGAACCTCAAAGTCAGCCAGGAGAGTCTGGCCGCCCTGCTCCACGAGAGCTGCCAATTCGGCGCCGCCCACCGCTATGGCAAGTGAGTAGAGCCAGCACTTGCTCCGTCATCTCCCGCTGACGAGACCAGGGCGTCCATAGACACCGGCATGGACCGCCTCAGCCTCAACGACGACGACAAAAAGGTCCGCGACTGGTTCATGGCGCGCGCGAAGTCTCTCGGCTGCGAGACCTTCTTCGACGAGATGGGCAACCTCTTCGCGATCCGCGCGGGGAGGAACCCCGCCGCGCCGCCCGTGATGATGGGCTCGCACCTCGACACGCAGCCGACGGGCGGGCGGTACGACGGGATCCTGGGCGTCGTCGCGGGGCTCGAGGTGCTGCGCGTGCTGGAGGAGGGCGGGTACGAAACGGAGGGGCCTGTGGGGGTCGTCAACTGGACGAAGTGAGTTCTGTACCGATGCTAAGGATGTCGATGATGCTGACCTTCACAGCGAGGAGGGTGCGCGGTTCCCCAAGATGGCCGTGTCGTCGGGCGTCTGGGCTGGCGCCATCCCGCTGCAGACGGCGTGGGACCTGCGGGAGGTGACGCCGCATACCGGCGAGGCAAAGTCGATGAAGGAGGAGCTCGACCGGATCGGGTACGCCGGCGAGCGCGCCGCTTCGTACTTGAGGAACCCCTTCGCGGCGCACTTTGAGCTGCACATCGAGCAGGGCCCGATCCTGGAGGACGAGAAGCAAAAGATTGGGGTTGTTCAAGGTAACACACCAGCATCGCAACTGACTTACGGAAAGCTGACAACCACAGGCGTCCAGGCGTTCAAGTGGTACAACATCACAGTCAAAGGCCGCGACAGCCACGCCGGCACAACGCCCCTCTACGCACGCAAGGACCCCGTCCTCTGCGCGGCCAAGCTCGTGGTCGCCGCGGAGGCAGCAGCCCGGGAGGCGGGCGGCCTCGCGACGACGGGCATATTCACGGTGGAGCCGGGGACGGTCAACACGATGGCGCACACGGTGACCTTCACGCTCGACGTGCGGCACGTCGAGGACGAGACGCTGGCGAAGCTTGTATCGCGCTGCGAGACCGAGTTCGCGCGCATCGCGGCCGAGGACAGCGGGCTGGGCTGCACTGTCGAGTGGGAGATGCTCGTCGACAGTCCCGCTGTGCGTTTCCACCCGGACTGCATCGCGGCCGTGGAGGCGAGCGCGGCGGAGGTGCTGTCCCGGTACGGAGGCGAGAGTGGGGCCGATGCCGGGGGAGAGCGGAGGTTGTGGCGGCCGATGATTAGCGGCGCGGGGCATGATAGCTGTTATACTAACCTGAGGGTGCCGACGAGCATGATCTTTACGCCGACGAGGGAGGGGATCAGTCACAACCCGACCGAGTTCTGCTCGGCGGAGGACTGTGCTCTGGGTGCGGACGTGTTGCTGGGGGCGGTGCTGCGGTACGACAAGCTGAGGGCCAAGGACTTTTAGGAGAATTTCTGAATGATTAAGTGAAAGACGACTGTTCGTGGACTCAACTGAGTGATCGATGTCCACGAAATTGGCCTGGTCATAACCCTTGGACCAACACCCCCAGTTACAGAACACCCCGAGCTGTCACTGATTTACAACTCCCAAAGGCAACCCGCAGGATCTAAAACGGACATGGCTTGACAGCTCCGTCTCCGTGATACCAGCTGCCGGAAGGACTCCCGGGTGCTGCAACGGCCGTCCAGTCCTGTCTCGGGTAGCTGCATCTTTTGATGTTCGGTACACGGATACAGTGCCAAGGTGTGGGGCCACAAAGAGCCGGGGGGCGGTGCCGGCAGAGCAAGCGCTCAAACCTCGGCATCTCCACACCCCAGACTG
>WIGO01000090.1:10332-137271 GCA_014235945.1 Colletotrichum plurivorum
AAGGTGTGGGGCCACAAAGAGCCGGGGGGCGGTGCCGGCAGAGCAAGCGCTCAAACCTCGGCATCTCCACACCCCAGACTGACCCTCCCCCGGAATCTCCAACGCGATTCGATTCGTCCCTTTTCCCGTATCTGACCCGACTTCACCTCGGTGACAACGATTATCTCAAGACTCTCTTTTAAGTGATTTTGTTGCCGATTCTCCCTTCTTTTGAACGCATGCGACGGCATCATCATTCTTGGCCCTGACAGCATCATCTCAGATCGCGAAATCCCCCGCCATGCCGCCATCCTCCTCCTCCGTCTTCCACGTCAAGGAGCACGTAATCGACGCCTCCCACGTCCGCGAGTTCCCGCGCGCCCTCGCCCGCTCCCAGGATGACGTGCTCAGGCTGGCCGTCAAGGAGTACATCCCGAAGGACAACCCGAACCCGCAGCCGGGGGACGTCACCATCATCGGCGCGCACGCCAACGGGTTTCCAAAGGTGAGTCTTTGATCTCATTTCATCTCATCTGTATCTCACTTCATCTCATCTCATTTCATCTGCGTCTCATCAATATACATCTCATTCGTCTGCCATCTCATCTAACAACCACAGGAACTCTATGAAGCCCTCTGGGAAGACCTCCACGCCGCCTCCAAAACCTCCAACTTCCGCATCCGCTCCATCATCATCGCCGACGCAGCCTGGCAGGGCGCCTCCTCCGTCCTCAACGAGGGGCTCCTGGGCAACGACCCGGGCTGGCTCGACCACCCGCGCGACCTCCTCCAGGTCGTCAACGTCCTGCGCCCTCCCAGGCCTCTGGTCGGCGTAGGCCACTCCTTCGGCGGCAACGCCATCGCCAACCTCGCCCTCTTCAACCCGCGTCTGCTTTCTGCAGTAGTCCTCCTCGACCCGGTCATCTCCCGCTGGTCCTCCAACGCCAAGGGAAGCATCGCAGCCAGCCCCGCCGCCGCATCCGCCCACCGGCGTGACGTATGGCCTTCGAGAGAAGATGCGCGCGCAGCCTTCCTCCGCAGCCCGTTCTACCAATCCTGGGATCCGAGAGTCTTCAACGCCTGGGTCGACCACGGCCTGCGCGACGTGCCCACACCGCTCTACCCAGAAAAGAGCTCCAAGGTAACGCTCACGACGACGAAACACCAAGAGGTGTTCACCTACTTCCGCCCCTCCTGGCACGCCTACGACCCCTCGGGCTCTAGCGTGATCAACCCGCACCTCGTCCCGGACCTCGACCCCTCCCTGAACGAGCGCTACCACACGTACCCGCTCTACCGCGCCGAGGGCGCCAGCACGCTCGCCCGGCTGCCGCACCTGCGCCCGCCGGCGATGTACGTCTTCGGCGGGGAGAGCGACCTGTCCACGCCGGAGCTGCGGGAGGAGAAGATGAGGCTGACGGGGTCTGGCGTCGGGGGCAGCGGCGGGGTTGCGAAGGGGAAGGTTGCGGAGGCCACGCTGCCTGGGGGAGGGCACTTGTTCCCGATGGAGGTGCCGGACGTTGCTGCGAAGCTTGCGGCGGGGTGGATTGCGAGGGGCCTGGAGGAGTGGCAGAAAGAGCAGAAGGAGTTTGAGGAGTGGACGAGGTTGGGCGAGCGGGAGAAGACTACGCTTACGGAGGAGTGGTATAAACACATCGGACGACCCGAGAGACCGCCCAAGGCCAAGATTTGAGACGTACGAGGAGAAACTCGTGACCATTGATTAGACCCGAGACTCCTAGATAGATGTAGAGAAGACGTATGTATACATGAATTCTTGGCTAGTTAGCCTTTTCTTCGCCCTCCTCTTCTTCTTCATCCCCCGGAATCCACACCAACAGCCCGTCCTTGTCAATCTTCATCCCCTCCGTCGGGATGATCCGCAGCACCTTCTGGAAGTACTTATCCCTGACCACCAGACCGGGCCTGACGAAGACGCCCCGCACGAGCGGCAGCAGGCGGTACGTCACGGAGCGCCGCGAGACGGGCAGCACGTGCACCGTCGTCTGCTTGGCGCCCGAGAAGGCAAACTCGTCGCTGGGCTCCATGCTCAGCCCGAACGTCAAAAAGTGGCTCGACGCGTTCTCGATGGTGACGTGCAGGTGCACCAGTCCCGGGGCGTTTTCGTCGAGAGTATACGACGCGAGGACCCGCGGCTCGGTGCCGAGGACGATGTACCGCGGCACCATCATCGTGGTGGTGTTGACGGGGGCATCCGGCGTCGAGGTGCGGCGCCAGCGCAGGACGAAGGCGACGTCGAGCGAGGCGGGCCCGCGGTCGTCGAGGCTGAGCTTCTGCGCCACGAGGTCGAAGTCCGCCTCCCGCATCGAGCGCGGGGAGACGCGGAGCCCGCCGTCGGGGACCTGCGGGCGGCTCGTCGTCGTGCAGCGCGCGTTGTTGTGGCAGGCGACCACCTCGGCGTCCATGCCGACGATCTCCAGGTCCTCGGACGCGAAGGACGCGTACCGGCACACGAGGCTCCATTTCTGCGCCAGGCCCCGCGGCTGGACGGCGGCCTCGTCCGCGGAGGGGTCCTGCACGCCCTCGTGGTCGAACAGGCTCGGCCAGGGGTCCGGGTGCAGCCGCGGGATGAGGTCGTAGCTGGCCTCGAAGGGGTTCACGACGGCGAGCTGCACGGGCAGGATCTGCATGATGAGCGTGGCCGGGTCCGAGACGAGGTGGTAGAAGACGCGCAGCGTCACGTCGTACGACGTCGACAGCTGCACGGGGTCCAGCGACACGCGGAGGGACGTCGACTGCGCCGTCGCCAGCGTGCCGAGCGGCAGCCCCGCGAGCTTGGCCTCCTCCTGCCCGCCCTCGGCGGCGTGCTCGTCCTCCCCGTCGCCGACGCGCACGCGGAACGCGGGGATCTGCTCGCCGAAGACGTGCACCTCCAGCTTAGCGACCGCGTCGGCGTCCTCGGCGTTGACGACCTCGAGGAGCAGGTCCATGGGCTCGTTGGCGTAGAACTGGTCCAGCGGGCGCGCGAGCTTGATCTCCATCTTGGGCGGCCGCGGGTGCACCTGGATGACGTGCGCGTCCGGCCGGGCAATCCGCCTCCTAGACAGTGATGGCCCGAGCCAAAAGTCTCCCGCGCCGAGGTCTTGAAAGGTGACGGTGTACTCCAGCAGGAACGCCTCCGTGTCCACCGTCAGCGTGACCGAGGACGCCCGCGCCTCGCCGGGCTCCCGCAGCGGGATCGCCATCTCGTACACGTTGGTCGCACCGGGCTTGACCTCCAGGTTTGCCGATCCGCTGAGCACCGATGCGCCTTCTTCGTCCGCGCTCTCACGGGCTGTTTCCGTCAGCGGCACGTCTGCCAGTGTCACGCCGCCCTTCTCCTTGGCAGCGTCGGAGCCTGTTGCGTGCTCCAGGGTAATGGTCTTGAGGCTGCCCTCAAAGTCGACGCGCAGCCCCTTGAGGACCACGGGAGCCGCGTCCGGAAAGGCCTCGGACCGGATCGCCAGCTGCGCCTGGCATGTCTCGCCGGCCTTGCCGTCCTCTGTCCGGAAGATGAAGGACGCCGAGATGAATGAAGATACCGAGTCGTCGTTGATCTCCACCGTGGGCCGCGGCTCAATGGACAGGCCCTCGAGTGATCTTGAGATGTCGTAGTGCCACTTGGGTCGCCGCGTAAACTCTGCAAAGTGTTAGCAGTTGAATTATGGGAGACGACGTCGCACCTACTCCTATTCATCAGCTCCCAGTCGATGGCGACCACGAGCTCGCCGTTCCCCGTGTGCGCCGCCGCTGCCCGCAGCACCCAGCCGAGCTCCTCCGCAACGTCCGTCCACCCCTCCGCTCTAAACGACACGTCGTCCCACAGCGGCCGGAGCAGCCCCACGATGTCCTCCCACGCCTTCAGGTTCATCATCTCCTTGGCGCACTCCAGGGACAGCTCGGCCGATATGCGGTGCTGCTTGCGCGCCTGGAACTGGGCCATGGCCGCCATCAGCAGATCCACGATCAGCTGCGAGTGGTTGACGCCCACGCCCTGCAGGGGATACTCCTCGTGGGGGTCCGGGCACATGTACGTGTCGTAGGTGAAGGCCTTGCCGGCCACGGCCGACGCCGGCGTCTCGTCCGGCGAGCGGCGGTCCGACTCGGGGATCGCGCGGGCGAGCCTCCGCCGGGCTGCGAGGTGGTCCGCGGCCATGCGGTACCAGTACCCCGTGTGGTGCAGCATGTCCCAGGGCTGCAGCCGCTCGTTCGCCGCGGCCTTCTCGGGCTGCAGGTACAGCGCGCGCGTCGGCGGCGCGAGGCTGCGCATGTCTACCCGCTCCACGAGGTTCGCCATCACGACGGCCCACCGCGACTCCCACGCCTCCCAGCCGTAGTTGTTGGTCCCGCGGCCGCGCCGGTCGACGAAGTCGGCTATCCTGTCGCGGTGCACCTGCCACCTCCGCACGGCGGCCGTCGTCTGGCCGCTCCAGAGCACGCACCGGATGCTGCGTATCGCGATGGTGTCGGCGAGCGTGCGCGCCTCGTTCCAGCGGGGGCTCCAGCTCGGGATGACGTCCATGACGTCCTGGCTCAGGAGGCCCTCGTACGCCTGGTCGTACGACCGCAGGGCGGCGTCCATCTCCTGGCGGAACTCGGCAAAGACGGCCGTCTTGTAGTCGTACCTCACGTTCCAGTCCTGGACCGTGAGCGTCTGCGAGGTGCTGGTCGGCGGCACCGTCGGCTGCGGCGCGACCCCGCGGCTGCGCTTCTTGCGCGCGTGGCGGCCGAGGTCGCGGTAGTACTCGATGGCCTGCAGGAAGACGGCGGCGAGCATCGAGTCGGCCGTGTGCTCGAGGTCCGTGGACAGCTCGTGGGGCGGCAGGTAGAAGAATGACTTGGCGTCCAGCCCGACGCCGCGCCTGATGTTGTCGAGGCGGTCCTGGACCATGTCGACCATGGACGACGAGGCGGTGCCGTCGCTCAGCAGCACGAGGGCGAGCCGCGTGCGGTAGCCCGACCTGGCCAGCGCCGCCTTGGTGGTGTTGACGTCGGTCTTGAGCTGGTTGTCGTGGAGCGTCGCGAGCGTCGGGTCGGACGTGAGGGTGTGGAAGCACACGTAGACGCTCGGGACCAGGTCGTCGTGCTTCTGCAGCCACTCCGTGTTCATCAGGCCGTCCGGGTAGAGGGGCGACACGGGGCTCAGGGGCGAGAAGGGCGAGTGCAGCACGGGCGGCGCATCGGGGGCCTCGACGTCGGCGGGCAGCCTTGCGCGGCGGGGAGGGAGGACGAGCGACTAGGTATCCAGGGGCGTTAGTCTCGACTGGAGGGCACACGCGCGGGCGATGGGTGTAAGCCGTACCCGGCCGGCGACGGCGAACCGAAGCTTGTACGGCTTCCCGCTGTCCCTGCCGTTCCACGGGTGGTTCCGCCCGTCCTGGCGCACGATATAGTCCCGCAGCGCCCCGGCATCGCGGCTGTCGAGGCTCGGGAGCTCCGATCGCAGGAGGATGGCCTGGTCCCGCAGCTCGGCGCTCAGCGGGAGGTCTCTGGCGGGGCTCGAGGTCAGGCCGGCGAGGACGACGTGGGGGATGTTGTGATCCAGACTTCCGACCGGGTATCCGTCCATTGTCGTGTTATCTGCCCATGGAGGGGCAACTCGATTCGGGGGTAGTCGAGGGCAGTCGTCGCAAGAAGGAGCTCTGGTGCGCAGTGATTAGGAGGGCTCAGGGTGAACGGAGGGATAGATAGGAACATACAGTGTGTCGGGCTCAAGGGAGCATGGTCGCCAGGGCTGTGTTCAGATAGCTGCGTCGACAAGTTCAAGCAAGCGAACCTCGTAGACGGCAGTGGTCGCGAAAAGAAGTGCTTGAAGGTATCGTGCAGATGGAATTAATTGAATGGAGGTGAGGTACAAGTCACAGGTATCGCAAGCTCCCCTCCAGCGGGGCCCTGTACCGCGCTGAAGCTGGCCCTCCTCTAGGTACTTGGGTACCTGACAGGACCACGCTACGTAGGTACCTATCTACGTGCCGTCCAGGTACCTACCAAGGTGTCGTGCTAGGTACGTACAGTGGGTAGGGGGCACTTCGGGCCGGAAAAATGGGCGCCGATAATCACCCTCTGATTGGCCAGCTGCCAAGATGCGGTCATCCCCGACGGTCGGCACCAAGCTGCCAACTGGGAGTGCCCTGAAGGAACGGCACTGGCAAAAGGGTTGCAGAGCCAGCCTTGCCGCCCGCGTGGTTCTCCTCCCGCCTCGTCACAGAGACTGCGCGCAGAAATTGAGGGCTACTCGGTGCACTTCTCCCACACACCACCACCATTCTTTTCGAGCACGTCTTTTCGGGCACGTAAATGCCTCCCTTCCGATCCCTCTTCGACGCGAATCGCACTCAGACCGAGACTTTTTGAGAACCTCCCTCCCTCTCCCCTCTGGGACTCGTCCTGTCCTCTTCCTCCCGCCCCTCGGAGCGGTGCCAATCGACCATCTCGATCGCCCTCCTCGGACCACCACCAGAGCAGACGCAGCGGCGCAATGGCGACACAACAGATCCTCTTCGCCGAGACGGTGGCCGCCATGAAAAAGGCCCTCAAGCGCAAGACCTACGGTACGCCCCCGATACCCCCTTCCCGTCGACGAGAGCCCTCCTAACAAGCAGCCCCCAGAATCCGACTCGGACGACACGATTGACCAGTACGGGAACCGCGGCCACAAGCTTAAGAAGCGCGCCCTCTTCTCGCACCAAGGCCAGCTCGCGCCCCCCTCCGGGCCCGAAGTCTACAATGAGGTGCGTCGCCGTCGCCGTCGCCGTCGCCGCCGCGGTCGCGCGTCCGCCCCCACAGCGCACGAACTGACGATCGCAGGTGATCGACTACGCCGGACAGCAGCGGACGGTAATCAGCCGCAACCCTCCGATCGTCGACGAGGAGGGATACGAGATTGACAGCGACGACGACGAGGAGCGCATACGGGAGGCCGTCGCCTCCGCCACAGAGCTTGACCCGTACGCGAACCTGAGAATAGAACGTAGGTGCCCCACGGCTGAGACAGAGAGACGACGCTGACCCTACCGCAGAGATCCTCGCGCCCCTGACCGCGTCGACCGACCTCCCGACCCACCCCACGCTGTCGAAACCCTTCACGGCCAAGACCCTAGACGAGATTGCCGACGAGAGCTGCGAAATCATGCGCAGGGAGAACAAGTCGCTGTGGAGGGTCAAGCACCTGTTCACGAGGCTGTGCGGCGACTACACATGGGTGCCGTGCGGCATGATGGTGGCGCCCGACGACGCCGACCTGTACAAGAGCGACTACCTGGAGCGCGGGTTCCAGCAGAGGCTCGGGCCCGCCGGCGAGGACGAGGCCGAGCCGCCGGCCGCAACGAATGGCGAGGCGAAGCCGCAACAAGCGCCCAACGGCATCAACGGAGAGCCGTCGGGTGATAAAGAGAGCGGCGGCGGCGACGGCGACGGCGACGGCGACGTGACCATGGCGGACGCGGTGCCGGAAAAGCCAGAGGGCCGCAAGCCGCTGCCCGACAAGCCTGCCAAGGACGAGACAAAGGCCGAGGGCGAGACGTCGAAGCCACCGAACGGGGAGACGTCTTCCGCCGATGCCGGCGCAAAGGAGGCAGACGGTGACAAGAAGCAGAAACACAAGGCTGCGGAGGCGGAACCGCGTCATGGCAGCGCCGCGCCGCCGTCGCACCACGGCACGGAGGCGACGGACCGCAATGGGCACGCGCCGTCGACGGCATCAGACCCGGTAGACGAGACATTTGTGCATCCCTTCTTCCGGCCGCCGCCCAACGCGCACCCGGACCGCGACCTGGGCCTGCCGGACCCCGAGGCCGAGGACATCCGTCGGCTGCTCGGGATGTACCTGCAGAAGCAGGAGGCGGTGTGCCGCGGGGCGCAGAACCTCCACGAGGGGCTCCTGAAGGCGAACAGGCTGCGCAAGACGGTGCTCGCGTGGTCCAAGGCGGAGGCGCACTCGGGGCCGAACCGCGACATGTCGGACGGCGAGGACTGGTACGACAAGGAGGAATGGGGCCTCACGGAAGACCTTAAGAAGGGCCAGGACGACGAGGAGGAGGACACGGGCACGGTGGCCAAGAAGACTAGGAATCGCAGGTGACGACGTGCCCGGGGGATGGAGGGGGCGCGTCGCCGGCTTTCTCGTGGTCGGCCCTGTTGTTTGAGGCTGTTGATACCCATTTCGATTTGCAGGCGCTGCATTTGCATTAGTATCTAGTTGCATAGATTTGATTTCACTCTTTGGTTACTATCTCTGCGCGGTTCTCGGTTCTGGTCGGTGCCTTGCTTGCCCTGCTTGAAGAATCTGCTGTGGACAGCAAACAAGTGCCCCGTGGAACACTGCGGCCAGCGTCGGTTACGGCGGGAGGACGCCTACCCCATGTCCCCCATGTCTCCCCAACAGCACCCGGTGACCCCACGCATTACGGCGTAATGATGCTGCGCTATGGCCAGGTGTCCCCGCCGCCATAAATACAGGTGGAGCTGGTGGTTCTGTCACAAGCCAAAACGCACCCGGATCCTGCAACTCTCTTCTCAACGGTTTTCCATTCCTCACGGTTTTTTTTTTCTTGTCTGCAGAAAAAGTCGAACCCAATTGACCTGACCCTACGCCACTCCTCCAATTCCTTTCCACCATGGCGCCCGTCGAGATTGAACCCAAGGCGCTGGTCGACTTTGACCAGAAGAGCTTGCTGGGTACGTCATACCATTCCGGTGGAGCTTGGGCCCCGGGGAGCTCGGCGTCTCGTCGTCGTCGACAATTTTGTCCTTGATGGAAGCTGACTGAATGATGGGATAGTTTCTGCGGCCGCCATTGCATTTAACCCTCTGTTCTGGAAGTAAGTATCCTCTGCTGCCTCCCGTGAAGTTGTGGATCTGACAATTGCGTAGCATCGTCGCGAGACAAGGTGCGTGGGACCAGACCATCCACCCCCCGAATAACCGATTCTAACCAGACGACCAGAGTACAACAACAAGCTCCTCACCAAGGCCTTTGGCGGACGCTCGCAGGCCGCGTGCTACGCGCTGGCCGTCACCATCTTCTTGCTCGGCATCTTCCGCGACCTGCTGTACGAGCGGGCCCTCCGCTTCCAGCCCTCGCACCCGCTGCTAGCATCGGACGCCGCGACCTACGTCGGCTACGCCCTCGTCGCCACCGGCAACGTGCTGGTCCTCTCGTCGACGTGGCAGCTGGGCATCACCGGCACCTTCCTGGGTGACTACTTTGGCATCCTGATGGACGGCATCGTGACGGGCTTCCCGTTCAACGTCACCGACGCCCCCATGTACAACGGCTCCACCCTGAGCTTCCTCGGCGCCGCCCTCATCTACGGCAAGCCCGCGGGCATCCTGCTGACCGTCTGGGTGTTCATCGTCTACAAGATCGCCCTGAGCTACGAGAACCCCTTCACCGCGGGCATCTACGCCAAGCGCGACCGCGAGCGTGCCGCCGGCAAGGACACCAAGAAGGCGAGGTGAATGTGAAAAGACAAGAGGCCCAGCTTCAACAGCAAATACCCACCCCGAACCCCCACCGAACCGAACCTCCTCCGTGTCCGGCCCGGGGCCGAAGTGATCACGGCCGGACGACCAGGGGTGTTGCGGAGACGCGACCCGCCCCGACGGGACGGTGGGGGCCGGAGAGTCCGGCCAGCAGCCCGGTGAACTGCTGGCCGTCCTGCATACATACGCGCGCGTACCGAGTCAGGCCCGAACCGGCGCGCCAAGATCGCCAAGAGCAAATATTCCAGCCTTCAACAGAGAGTGGGTGGCGAATAGAGATGGGAGATAGAGGAGGATGAGCGAGTTCGCTTCTAGTGTTGGTCCAGCACATGCAATAATAAACTTGTCAATATGCTGTCGCAGCAGTTGCTGCCGTCACAAACCACGTCTTTCACTTTCCGCACGTGAAGCGAGCAAAGCCATATCGTAATGATTCTTTCTGCCACGCCGATCCCCTTGCGCTTCCGCATCCGGCGGGCCCTGGAAGATACGTGGGAACCCCGACTCGGTTAGGGCGCCGATGGAGAGGGAAATGTTCGAGAAAAAGAGGCCGCCACTAGCCCCGGATCGCGTCGCCCAGAGGCACGCTTCTGGACCGGACGTCCTGGGACTCGCCCCGTCCGGCTTCGGGATAGCGGGGCGAGGGGCGTACGGGCAGCCCCGTTTAAGACACGCTCTTCCTTCGTCATGGCAGGGCCACTGAGCAGCACCGCGGTGCCCAGAAACAGCCTCCGACGGATTGATCCTCTCGAAACACACAAGAGAGGCGTGATGGCCCTCTCAATGGACCTTTCTTGGCGGCTAGTTTCCGTCAGCTCTGCTTTCGGCCATCTCGACCACCACCGCCGACATGACAAAACCAACCTTGGTTCCCCCCAGGGCGCTCCCGCTGGGATCGGGACGCTTCCCTTTTGTCGTCCGTTTCTCTTTCTCTCGATGCAGTTACCGAAACGCAACGCTCCTGCATCCCCCTCTTGGTGGTGAAGCTCTCCCCGATGCTCGTCTGAACCAGCATCACCCTCAAACATCACAAACGTCACTCATTTATTCCTAACACCAATACGATGAAGCCCACCTGGCTCGAAGAGCCCCAGCGCGGCGACACGGCCTCCTCCCGCCGCAACTCCGCGAACCCCTTCACGGCGGACTACACCATCGACCAGACCCTCCACGGCCTCTCGCGCTCCTCCAGCCGCCGCCGCTCCTCCTCGAGGCGGCTGACCATCGACGTGCCCCCGGACTACATCACCCTCGACTCCATCGCGACACCCGGGCCCTCGGAGAGCACGTTCCAGCTCGACTCGCCCGTGGTCGGCAAGCCGCACCGCGTCGACACGGCCGACCTCGCGCTTCTTTCCGGGCCGACGCTGCCCCTCCCGAATCAGGCGGGCAAGGAGGCCGCGGGCGGGCAGCGGCCTGGTTGGTTTGGAAGGGCGTGGAATGACTTGCTCACGTTTGGCAAGTTCGTGGGACCGGGGTTTGTTATTGCCGTTGCGTATAGTACGCAATTCTCTCCCCTCTATTCATCTGATATGTTTGTTACTGACGACAACCCCAGTCGACCCGGGAAACTACGCAACGGACATCGCAGCCGGCGCATCCTACCACTTCGACCTCCTCTTCATCGTCCTAGTCTCCAACCTGATCGCAATCTTCCTCCAGTCCCTCGCCATCAAACTCGGCACCATTACCGGGTTAGACCTGGCCACGGCGTGCCGCGTCTTCCTCCCGCGCTGGATGAACGTGATCGTCTACGCCCTGGCAGAAATCGCCATCATCGCGACAGACATGTCCGTCGTCATCGGCACCGCCACCGCATTACACCTCCTGATCCCAAGACTTCCCTTGCTGGCGTGCGTGATTCTCACGACGCTCGACGTGGCCTTCATCGTGCTGTTTTACAGGAGGGACGGGAGCATGCGCGGGCTGAGGACGTTCGAGGTCGGCGTGTGTCTGCTTGTCCTCGGCGTGGTGGTTTGCTTCTGCATTCAGCTGAGCTTGATACGTGATACGACTGTCGGGCAGGTGTTTCGCGGGTATCTCCCTTCGGGTTCCATACTCGAGAGTCAGGGGTAAGCTCCCTCCCCCTCCCCTTTTCTCACACATCGTGATGCTAAACATCTCCAGCCTCTACCAATCCTGCGGCATCCTCGGCGCAACAGTCATGCCGCACTCCCTCCACCTAGGCTCGGGCGTAGTCCAGTCCCGACTAAAAGACTACGACGAGCAGCACGGCAACCTGCGCTCCCTGCCCCGCGCAGACACCATGACCACCGAGGACGAGAACGCCACGGCGGTCGACGACAAAGTGTTCTACTTCCCCTCCATGGCCGCCATCAAGCACTGCATGAAGTTCTCCGTCGCAGAGGTCGCATTCTCGCTCTTCACGTTCGCTCTCTTCGTCAACTCCGCGATTCTCATAGTTGCCGGCGCGGCGCTGTACCAGGGACAGACGAACCTTGCAGCTGATATTTTCGGTATGCATGATTTGCTGGCGAATAGCATATCCTCCGCCGCAGGCGTAATCTTCGCCTTCGCTTTGTTGCTCTCAGGCGTCTCCGCGGGGTTAGTCTGCACCATCGCAGGACAACTCGTCTCCGAGGGCGCTTTGAACTGGCGCATGCGTCCCTGGCTGCGCCGCCTCGTAACACGCATCATCTCCGTCGTCCCGGCCGCCGTCGTAGCTGCTGTCGCGGGGCAATCCGGGCTCAGCAGCGCCCTTACAGGAACGCAAGTCGTTTTAAGTACAGTGTTACCTGTAGTCACCGCGCCGCTGGTGTATTTTACCAGCTTGGACAAGTACATGACCGTCGTCCCCGGTGCCGCGAGCTACGGCGCCGATGCCGGGATCGTGCCCGCGCGGAGGTTTAGTGCGGTGGGCGTCAAGATGGCGAATTCGTGGGCTGTTACGGTTGCGGCCGTGTTCATATGGCTCGTTGTTACGGTCATGGTCGTTGCGAACTTGGTCATGATGGTGTTGCGGAGCACGCAGTCTTAGGGAGTGTGCATTGAACGACTTGATGAGATTATGACTTGGCGTTGGGAGCAGCATCAGCGGGAAGTTTTCAAATGTAAATACTTTGGCTCGTATACATCTTGATTTAATCTCCAAAAGTGATCATGATCGCTGCAATTACAAGTCTACTTCTTCCCCCTCCGCTTACCCTTCTTCTCAGGCACGCTGGCGCTCCCCTCGGCAACCTCCCCCGTCTCGAGCTTCCCCTCGCTCTCCAGCTGCTTCAGCTTCTCCTGCCCGGATATAAACATGCTCAGATCGCGGTTCATCTCCTGCAGCTCCGCGATCTGCTCCTTGCTCTCGGCCTCCCTGGCCTTCAGAGCCTCCAGCTCCGCGTTGACGTGCTCCACGCGCTGCATCAGCCCCCTCGAAACCTCCTTCTCCTCCTGCAGCGCCTTGCCGAGTTTCCGCGCGAGCTCCTGCGCCTTCTCGGCTTTGTTTCTGTCGCGCTCCGCGTCGCGCTCGAGTTGCGGTGCGACCTGCGTCTTGAGGTGCGCGAGCTCCGTCCTCAGCGCGGCGTTCTCCTCTGCCGTCTTTGCTGCTGCCGCCGAAGCAGACTCAGCTGCCGCGGCGGCCTTGGACGCTTTATCTGCCACCTTGCTGAGCATCTCCTCAAAGTACACGCGCTGCGACTCGAGCTGGCTGGTCAGGAGGTGCGTGTACTCGAGCCCGATGCTGTCGAGCTTCGCGCGGGGCACCACGTCGTCGTTCTCAGACCGGATGGGCCCGTTGCTGCCGGGCAGCTCGACGACCTTACCGTCGCCCTTATCACGAATAAGCCGGTGCACCCAGGTGTCCCCCGCGTAGTCCCAGACGTGCTGCGTCTCGAGCTCCAGCGCGAAGCAGTGCGCCGTCTCCTTCCAGTGGTCCTTGGCGTGGCCGCCCTTGTACCGCCCGCAGCCGACGTTGCCGCAGATGAGGCAGATCCACAGGTCCTCGTCCGAGTCGCACGTGCGGCAGAGGTTCGACGCCGAGGACCCGAACGGCTGCGTGTAAGGGTTCGCCGGGTCGTACGCCGTCTCGGGGTTCGTGTGGCGGCAGACGGGGCAGCCGGCGCCCTTCCAGTTCTGGAGGCAGGTGCAGTGGAACACGTGCTGGCAGGGTATCGTCATGAGACCGGTGGTGTCGTCCATGCGCTCGAGGCACACGGGGCACGTCGGGAGCTCGACGAGGTTCGGGGTCGGCGGGGGGAAGGGCTTGAGGCTGCTCGACGCGGCGGATGATGATGGTGTGAAGGGGTCGTGGCTGAGGTCGGGGAACGTCCGGCTTTCGGTTGTTGATGTGTCAAACGTGATAGACCTGACGAACACGACGTGGCATACCTGGGCCTGCTGGGGGTCAGTTCTGCACCACTTGCAAACCGTGTCGACTCTCACCTCCATGCTGTTGAAGACCTTGCCGTCAAATTCGCGCTGCCACTTGCGCGCCCGCTCGGCGTTGCGGAACTTGAGGAGCACCAGGTACCGGTTCATCCGCGCCGTCATGACCATCCGGTAGTGGCTGATGTCGTCCCGCCACTTCTCGCCGACGTACCCCAGAAAGTCGCTCGGCGTGAGATAGCTGGGGACCGCGGGGATGCAGAGCGTCGTGCAGTCCTCGGCCCCGGCGTCGCCCTCGGACAGCGGCTGGCCCAGGCCGGGTGTCTCCTCCTCCTCGCGGTAGAAGTGCACCACGCCCCAGCCGACCTCGGTGTTCTTCGTCTCGAGCGGCACGTACTTGGCCTTTGTGGATGTGCCGGCGCCGCCAAACGTCGGGCCGACGCCCAGGGCCGCCGACGAACTCCCGGCTTCCACGTAGTCCATGCTGCCGCCCTCGAGGTCGACGCTCTGTATGCTCACCGTGCCAAATCGCCAGTCCTTGACGGCCGTCTCTGGTCGGATCGCTGCGGACGAAGGTGGGGGAGGAAAGCTGGCTGTGCGCGCTCTCCACTGCCTCTCCGTCAGCCTCTCGATGTTTCCGCCGTGGTCTTCCTTGACGGGCGCTCGTGACGGACCGCAGTCGATCAGGCCGGTTGTGGGTTCGGTGGGTGGCCGTAGCGCGTTCGACTTATAAATGTCTGCGGGGAGGGGTGCTTCGTACGACTGCAGCGGCGAGGGCTGGGGTCGATCGGTCGGTTTCTTGGAGGCCGTCCTAGAATGCGCCGGAAGCTCGCCGAAGATGTCGGTGTCTCTCGGCGGCAGCCAGACCTGCTTAGAGGGGGCTTGCGTCTTATTCTTGCCCTTAGCTGTCGCTTGATCGCTCGTCGATGGGCTGGGGGTCGCGTAGAGTTCAAATTTGAGGTGGTAGAAGAAGGACCGCATGACCTGTTTGTCTTCCGACGTGATGACTGCAGTCGGTCGGGAGGTGTCGACGTTGTCTTTAAATGAGTGATGAAACTTGTCTCGTAATATTACGGAGGTAAAAGAATGCGCAAGTCTGGCTTTTCCCAGAGGTTCCACGGCGTGTTCATAGCACACGGCCAAACCGTCAAGGTGTGAGTGATGGAGATAGCTCTGATGCGTGATGGAGAAAGCTTTGGTGCTTAGGCAGGCAAACTGTATGCAGGGTTTAGCAGTGCGAAGACGGCCTCCACAACTGGACCCCACCACCGCCAGCGTGGATCCACACAGGTACGTCACTGATAAGGCGTCGGAATGTCACCAGGAGCACGGCATGGTCGGACACGATGCGTTTATTGAGGCTCTGTCACGACATGGCTTGCCAGAGGCGTAAACCTTTCCGAGTCGAAATTTCCCCGGTCAGTCCGCGGATCAAAGTTTTCATGGTCTCGGAGCGCCCTATGGTCGTGGTCAGGGCGTAGCTACTGACACGGGGACTGGGCAGTGATGCCTCCGGTCGCCACCAACGGTCGCCGCCGTTGAACGGGCCAGACGACTGAATCGCGTCTCCTGCAGCAACGGGTAGTAGATAATAACGGAAGCAATACGAGAGCATGACTAAACTGATCGAAGGGGCAGAGGCGGAGTCATTGGATTCAATTTCACAGTCACATTGCGAATGTCACATTGCACAGAGAAATTGAGTGATGCAATAAACTGTATTGCGGCGCTCTCGCGCGGAAGCCCTCATGAGGCTGGCATTGTCATTATGCCGTTACCCATTACCCAAACGCCAAACCGAGACCAATCCCTTACTGTCCACCACGAAGACGGAGAACCAGGTGGAGAGTAGACTCCTTCTGGATGTTGTAGTCGGAAAGAGTCCGGCCGTCCTCGAGCTGCTTGCCAGCGAAAATCAGGCGCTGCTGGTCGGGGGGGATGCCCTCCTTGTCCTGAATCTTTGACTTGACGTTGTCGATGGTGTCTGATGACTCGACCTCCAACGTAATCGTCTTGCCCGTCAAGGTCTTGACGAAGATCTGCATACCACCGCGAAGACGAAGGACGAGGTGGAGGGTCGACTCCTTCTGGATGTTGTAGTCGGAGAGGGTGCGGCCGTCCTCAAGCTGCTTGCCAGCAAAGATGAGGCGCTGCTGGTCGGGAGGGATACCCTCCTTGTCCTGGATCTTGGACTTGACGTTGTCGATCGTGTCCGAGGACTCGACCTCAAGGGTAATGGTCTTGCCGGTGAGGGTCTTGACGAAGATCTGCATGCCACCGCGGAGACGGAGCACCAAGTGCAGGGTGGACTCCTTCTGGATGTTGTAATCCGACAGGGTGCGACCATCCTCGAGCTGCTTTCCGGCGAAAATCAGACGCTGCTGGTCGGGGGGAATGCCCTCCTTGTCCTGGATCTTGGACTTGACATTGTCGATGGTGTCGGAAGACTCAACCTCGAGGGTGATGGTCTTGCCGGTGACTGTGGGAAGCGACATTAGCAGGCTGGAAGGGAAGGAGCGCGGCGATGGCGGAACTTACGGGTCTTGACGAAGATCTGCATGGTTGCGGTCTTTGGGTATCTGTGATGATTGCTGGATGACCTCTGTTGATGATGCTTGGCTGTGGCTTTCTGCCAGTTGTAGTGTAGGCTGAGTGATGTGGATGAAGAAGAGAAAAAAGTGAGGGAGAGGAGGAGTTGGAAGTGTTTAAATACCAAGGTTGAGAGGTCGGAGGCGAGTGAGTAACTGACGGCGACCGGGAGGGAAGGCACCAGGCAGGGCGGCAGGGGGGGGCGCAGGCGCGGGTGGGGCGGATTATGCAGTGCGCCTGCTGTCCTTGTCTGGGGAATGGCGAGTGATTCATCAGCAGGTGCGCAGGTGGGAGGGTTGAAAGGGCGCTAGGTAAGCTAAGACAGGCAGGAGCAAGCCGGAACCCTCCAGAACCAGGTGGAGCAGAAGGGCCTCGAAGTATCCTGTACCTTCTGGGCGATGATGATTACTCACTGAAGAGAAGTACCAGCACCTCCGTACCTGCGCTATCGGGCCACTTCTCCCGCGGACCTGGGGAGGCTGGAACTCAGAGGTCCCAGACTGCTGTGCCTGGTGTCTCAGTTGCGGTGGACGTTGGCCACTCGCCGCCGCCGGTCCTTTGATCAGATGGCCTCTGGTTCATGCCATGCCGCCGCGGCCCATCCCCCTCCAAGCAGGCGAGATCAAAGATCAAAGATCAGATTCTGCGGCAGCCGCGAGATGGGAATCTTTGAAGAGAAGCGCCATGTTTGGGCTTTGGAGTCGAGCCACTCCAGCGTCCCCAGAGTCTCGGACTACGCGGTCTGTCACCGAGCAGGAACGATGGGGCAGGGCCCCCCACTGAGAGTCACTGAGAGAGAGACCCCTGCTACTTGCTCCGCCTTCGTCGTCTCCTCCTCCTCCTCCAACATCAACAATCGTCATCGCCGACGACACGCTCGGGGCTGAGGGCCGGCTGGAATGTGTTCCCGCCTCCTCCGTCTCTGCCTTCTCCGTGTCTTTGATCTGTCTCTAGTCTGTGGCTGCTGTTGCCGTCCGTGGTCTCCCGGGTACCCAAAGTACGTATCAGGTCTGTTCTTACCAGGTACCTCCCGCCATCAGTGTTCTATCGCCATCTCTGCTTCTGCACATCGCTGACTCTAGAAGAACACCCTCAACAGGCCTACCTACAGCGGCAACAGACGACGAGTCAAGCGGCACCGACTGACTTCGTCGGCGGCCTGGAATTCCCATGTCTCACGGGCGGCAGAGACAACCTTGACACGCCACACCATACGCCGTGACTGACAATGCAAACAAACGCCCCACCAGCCCCGCCCCCCAGCTGCACCGTGTGCCGGCCACCCCAGCGACTCCTCTTGAGGCCTCACTCGGGGAGTCACTCGCACCTCTGTTACACCTCGCCACCTCCAGAGCCTCCAGTCAATCGTTTCCTCGTCCGAAGAATTCGCCTGCCAATCCGACCAGCGCTAAAGCTTCTCTGGACCTCGTCGTACTGCTTTCTTTTCGCTGGTGGACCAAACCACCACGATTTTCCTCTCGAACAGCACTCCCCTCGCTCGGGATGGCCTCAGTCCAACCGCCGTCGGCGAACAGTCAGCCGACCGACGCCAACATGGCTCACTCACCACCGCATAATACCACCCCGGTATCGCTGGACCGGCCTAGATCCCCGCACTCTTAGCGCACGACGCGACGGCAGACGTCATCCCTCCCAACCACTCTCTCGCGACCCTGATTGTGCTGCTGTTCGAGCGCACCCTTTCGGCCAGAGTCACTCAGGAATAAATTGCGATGATGCATGTAGGAGGTCAATGTTTTGGGAGCGTAAGCCACATTGAAGAATACGGAAAACTCTCGCATTCCAGCCCGCGAACGCAGCCTGCGAACGCAGCCCGGTCGACGCATCCGTCCTCCGAGAAATGTGCGATTGCGACATCATGCCTTATCGCTCGACACTCCCCGACTCCGCCCGTATCTTGTTGTCGACCTCTCACCTCGACGGCACGCGAACGCACCTGGACAGCGTGGCAGCAGCACACCACCACCACCACCACCAAGGCTGCATCCCTCCAGCCACTCGGCCTCTCATTGGCTTGGCCTCAAGTTGCCAAAGCGCGCGCCTGGCCTTTGATTTGCACTGATAAGGAACCTCTCAATTCGACTGCCTCTGTAGACATCCGTTCCCCTGCCGCGAAGACAAGTGGTGTCCCCCGGGCTGAAGCTCCGAATTATCACGGGAGCATGGTTGCATAGATCCCCACAACCGAGGCCTTCATCGACGTGCAAACTGCACAGGGTAGGTGTTTGCACAAGTCGAGTTGCCTGTAGCGACCTACACCGCCTCTCCCGACAACACCACGAAACAACACCAACAACCAGGGCCGTTCGTCTGACTGGGCTCGGAGCCCGCGGCCGACATAAGACCGAGGAACCGCACGGCGTCCCGTCTGTCAGGCCATCGACCCTCTCGCCCACGGCACGGCTCCGGTTTGCGTGTTGATGTAATCGTCGGTGAAGGCATCAGATGTGAAAGACGTCGAGTTAGACCATTAACGACGCGTTTTGGGCGAGTCTGAGTGAGTGGCTAGCACTGCAAGCCATGAGAGCCTATCCCAGCGTTCTAAGTAATGTTATCTCGGAGCTCCTTCCAGAGCCCGGGGTCGGCGGATGCAACAACATCCACCGTCTCGCGTGACTTGCTTCGTCTTCAATACTGTGCGCCATAGCGGATGGATAAAACCCACGTACCCGTAGATTACTTCATGAGGTGTCAGTCCGGGGTTGCTCAAAGCAGCAACACCCATCGTCTTGCTTGCTCTTCGTGGTGGTTGTACAAAAGAGTGATGCCCACGCACTCGTTGGCTGGCCCCTTGTATCCTCCATTGACGGTAGTCATCTAACAATTCCGACCATGAATGCACCGGAAACGTGAGGCCCGAAATATAGCCAGGTCAGTTGTCAGTTGTCAGAGGACTACGAGTCGTCCCAAACTCTATCCCTCCGTGGCTGTGCTTCAATGTTTCCTCTTTTTGGTCTTCGCTCGACGCCATCAAACGATGGAGGCAGAAACGCCAACGCACATTTTCAACTCAATTCCAGCCACATTGCCAGCGTCAACTAGGTATACATTCGCTCCGTGGCTCGGCATCCAGCATAAGTAGGGTGCAGTAGAGCAAGACGACGACTTCCACGGACGCGGATTTCTGAAAGCCAAAAGGAGAATGGGTTTCATGGTTGTTTGCACGAGATCCTCTTGCCAAGACGAAGTTAGCGGTGTACTGGCAGGAGTAGTTCCAACGGTCGATTAAACTCATCCAACTGCTTCCCAAGTCGTGACAGATCGCAGTCTCATCAGGCGATGGCACATCATCACATCACGCAACTGACCAAAAGACGAAGAACTGTAGTGGGCAAAACACTTTCGATGTATCGAATTTTTGGCCTAACTACAACGACATATCTGCCGCATCCCGGCCAGCGGAGCAAGGTGATGTACCCTCACCCCACGCCTCGTAAAAAAAGCAATCCCAAATAAAGTTCCCAAAAACAAAAAAATGCAAACATCGTGAAAAAATCTCTATGCTATGCTCTGTTTGTCGTTTCCGTGCCTGTTCGTGCAGGGGGCATTGATCGTCTCCGTTAGGTAGTAAAAAAAAGATAACAATAAATGTGTTCTTGAGCGCATTTTCTCTCTTCGCCGCAGCGTCGTCGTAGCCGTTTGTCTAGCCTGAGCGCGCAACTCCAGACCGCCGCCGTCAACCCTCGAAACAATGAGCTTTCAGGTTTCATACATTCGTAATTCTGAATTCGTGAAGAATAAAAACAAGGTCGTAACACATCGCGAAGAATTCGTGGTGGGAGGTGACCGGCCGAGGAGGTGGAGGAGGCGGGGAGAAGCGAAGTGAAGAGGTCGTGGGGGAGGGAGATCCTGTTTGTGTGTGGTGTCTCGTTTCAACGCCGTCGCTGTGACTCTCGAAATAACAAAGGAAACAACTGCCCACCCGCGGGCTTTTTTAAATCGTTCCGGGAGAGAAGGAGATATAAGGCAGACTATAGCACAAGGTGTTCTTTCAGTTGGCGCGGATGACCAGCTTCGACAGGAACTTGTTTGACAGGCAGTCAAAGTCGTTGCGGTCAAAGGTGGCCTCGGGGCGAGTGCGCAGATACGACTCTGAGGTTCGTTAGTAGATGGTCGGGAAGGACAGATTGTTAAGACGATGACTTACCGTGCTTGATCACGTGCTCGCGGACCTCGGTCATGGCCTCGCAGACGGCGACGTTGTTGTTGAGCAGGTGGCCGTGCTTGGACGTGTCCCAGTCCATGAAGGCGGGCAGCTTCTGGGAGATGGCGTGGAAGAGGCCGACGATGACGCCGACGGGGGTGGTCTCCATGTCGCTGCAGAACTTGTTGACGGCGGCGGGGTCGGGCACGCGGTAGTGGCAGTCGAACTGCATCTCCTCCCAGACGGCCAGCAGGATCGAGGCCAGCATGAAGATGGTGGGCCAGTTCTTGAGGCGCTCGCCGCTGTAGACGCTCGAGTACAGGGCCGACAGCTCCTCGAGGATCTCCTTCTGCAGCTCGCGCCACATGTCGGCCATGGCGCACTTGATCTGGAAGTTGATCATGACGGGGGCGACGGTGCGGCCGTAGTACTTGGAGTCCTCGTCGTCGATCTGGCCGTCGATGCCGGCCTCCTCGCCCTGGTTCTCGACGAGGGTGATGTGCAGCGTCAGGTTGTAGGCCAGCACGAGCTTGAGGGCCTTGCGGATGACGGGCATGCGCTCCTTGACGTAGTAGCGGTGGGCCGTCTTGAGGATCTCCGTGATGAAGGGGGTGCCCTCGAAGTGGTCCTCGATGAAGTCCTCGAAGCCGCTGTCGATGTGCTTGTCGAGGTAGTCGGACAGGGCCTCGACGGAGACGCCCTTGGCGCCGATGTCGAGGTTGCCGGTGCGCAGCTCAAAGTCGATGGGCTCCTGGTCGGTGAGGCACGACTCGACCCAGTCGGCCTGGAAGCAGCTCTCGTCGGCGACGTAGACCTCGCGGACGTAGACGGGCAGGGCGAAGCCGTAGCCGTGGGTGATCCACATGATGGTCTCGTTCTGGGCGAAGCCCTTGACGTTGTAGACGGAGACGCCGCGGCCGAGGTGGCGCTCGTAGTCGGCCTTCCAGTCCTTCATGAAGTAGCCAATGTCCTTGATGTCGATGCGCGTGCAGGGCACCTGCCACAGGCGGGCGTGGGACGGCTGGCAGCCGGCGCACGGCTCGCCCTTGTCGCACGTCTTCTTGAGGAACTTGCAGCGGAGACAGGCGCGGAGCTTGCGAATCTCGCTGGCCTGCTTGCGCTGCTCGGGCAGGAGGGGGCCCTTCCTGCGGCCGACCTTCTTGACCTCGGAGCCGTCCTTCTTGCCGGTCGAGGTGCGGCGGATGACGGCCTTGGTAGCCTTGCCGGTGACGGGGCTCCGCCTCTGGCCCGAATTCCTCCGGACGCTGACGATGGGCGGGGAGGTGGCGCCGGAGCCGCTGGCGGGGGTCGGGCGCGTCGGCGTCGACGCCGTCTTAATCGGAAGGGGAGCGACGGTGGTGGTGGTCGGGCTGACGGTGTGCTCGTGGGCGTGCGCGTGGTTGTGTGCGTGCGCGTGGGCGTGGCTGTGGGCGTGGTTGTGGTTGTCGCCGAAGCAGTTGCGATGCGATCCGGCGTCGACGTAGCCGTCCGACTCGGGGGAGAAGGGCGAGATGGGGAACGGGGCGATCTCCTCGTAGCTGCCCAGCTCGAACGAGTTGGCGCCGTCCGACGAGTCCGAGTTGGTGCGCAGGTGCAGGGTCTGGCCGGGGTTGAAGATCGCAGCGCTAGGCTGGGGCTGGAAGTGATCGAAGCCGGCGTTGGCGCCCTGCTCGACGACCATGGACCAGCCCTCGCCGTTGCTCGAGCTGGGCAGGGACAAAACCTCGAGGAAGGTGCCGGTGGGCGAGTTGCTTCCGATGCTATGGGACAGGCCCTCGATCTGCAGGGCCGATGCGGCGGCCTGGATGTCGTGCCAGCTCTCCATGCCCATGTTCCAGTTCATGGCGGGGACGGCGTCGTCCATGGGCGGCATCGTGCCGAAGGCGGAGGCGAGCTGGAAGTTGGCGGCAAGGGCCTGCGTCGTGGCCGGCAGGAAGTCGATGGGGCCCGCCTGGAAACCCGGGGCGTACGGGTTGTAGGTGACGGGCATGTAGGCATCGGAGACGAACTGGGAAAAGTCCTGGGCGGGCAGTTGAGGCTGCTGGTGCTGGTGCTGCTGGTGTTGATGGGGCTGATGTTGGTGCTGCTGCTGCTGCTGCTGCTGCTGGTGCTGCTGAAGTTGTTGATGTTGCTGGAGAGCCCAGTCGGTAAGCGAGTTCACGGGCTGCTGATACGGCGAGTGGTGCGAGTGCTGGCTGAGGGGCGACGAGGAGCTGTGGGAAGGCGAGTGTGCTTGGTGGTCCTCGGGAGGACTCGATGCGGCGACATTCGAGGCCATATCGAGGGGGACGGGCCAAATCCTCTGGACTGGCATGTTGGCGACGCTCTGGGGGCTATTCTGGGACGAGGGGATGGAGGCGAAGGAAAACCGGTCCCGCTGGTCGAAGGAGGAGAGGTCGAGAAGGGCGTCGCCTCCACTCGGATCGAAATTGACGTTCATGTTGGTTCGGGAGACTCTCTCTGATCGGATCAGTGTGAGTCGTCGGTCGCAGATTCGCAGACGCGGGAGGCGGGAAAGAGATTCAAACGGGTAGGTAGGGTGTAAGTCGAGGCAATGGGATCTGGAGCAGTGATATGGCCTTGGACCCCGGGACACCGCTCTTTCGTCGGGTGTCGAGGATGGTGGGTGAGGGTGGTGAGCCGACCGTGGGCGGCTTGTCGACGGTGGTTTTGGGGGAGGGTCGAGGTGGATTGAGTGGTGAGAGAGGGCGAGAGAGCAGTAGAGGGGGCCCCAAATGCGGGCATGCGTGGGTGAAGAGGAACGGCGACGAGACCACGAAAGAAGCGGTGAGCGATGCAGTTGAACCTCCAGCCCCGGCCGGGCCAAGGAGCCAATGAACGGGGCCGGTGCTCCTTCTGCAGCTGCACGATTGTGGAGCTGGGGGGGACAGTGGAGGAGACACTACGACCAGTGGACACTGGAGGGTTCGACCGGGGGTGGTTCACTGGTGTGGTTCACAGCAGCAGCTTCTTGCTGGAGGAGGAGGGAAGTAGTTGCGCCAGAGGGCAGCACCTGCTTCGCGGAGTTGGTGAGGAAGGAGTGAGGAGGGGGGGGCTTGTCCACGAGGACCACTTTGCGACGGGGGCACTGACCAATCGCCAGCCGCCTCCGTGCGAGGACGACGGTGCGGGGGAGGGGAGGATACTGTATTTTGGAGCAACCAGCGGACGACGACCGTTACATACAAGACTCCCTGTAGTACTTTGTAGCCATTCAATCATTACCCCAGGTGTCGGATCTTAGAAGGACGCAGGCAACAAGTGTTTCTCTGTACTCTCTGTATTGTTGTGAGTTTATCAACGTGAATCCAATGAGATGGCTGGAGATGGACCGGTGCGAGGAGAAAAGGACGGCGCTGAACTCGACACGCCCAGTGTGCACCTCGAGGTGCCTCCTCTCAGAGATACGTACCAGAAACGGTGGGGGCTGCAGGCGGCTGGGCCCATCAGAAGCCTCGGAGGGACACCCACTTCGAGGTACGTACTGAAAAATAGGATACGTACCCCCACTTGTGGAAGCGACAATGGAAACGTTCTTTCCGCCTTTGGCGAGCCAGCGGGAGCGCAGAGCACGACACGGACAGCCGAAGGATACGTACCTACCACCTAGTGTACCGTCCATGGCCATGCCTTCCTCATGATGGGATGGATCATGGATGAACACGCACAGTCCGGTACGTACCGAGGCCAGGTCACCTCTGTCCTCTGTCCTCTTGTCTTCCATGTCTCGTCTTACGTGCTCGCACCTTCACGCCTGTTGGACCACCACCAGCATCAGCACCAACTCCAGACCATCTCCTGGCCACTCCTGCACTCCTCTGCCCCTCCTCCAACCGTCCCACGACTCATGGGCGCCTCTCTGGTATTATTGGCGGGCACAAGACACCACTGGGCTTGCCCGTAGCTCCGCGGCTAGTCGTGAGTCGAGTTGGTGGTGGGATCACAGCTGCCTATTCTACCTGGATCAACGCCGGCATTCCTGAGCGCTCCTCGTGCTGCGGGCACGCAGGCACAGCAGGCCTTGGTTTAAAACAGGAGGTTCCGGATCGCGTCCTGGTCCGGTCTGGTGGACCTCTCGGTCCCCTCTATGCCTCCCATCCTTGGACGTTGGAAGATGGACCTTGGACCCTGAGCAGCAAAGTTCCTCCAGCTCCATCCAGCTCCAGCTCCAACATGAGCTCCAGCAGCAGCGAGAACTGGAGCTGGCCATCGGCAGTTGCGAGCCGGCATCCGGATTCGTCCGCGGCACAGTACGGAGTACCTACTTACATCCAGGCAATTCTTTCGCCGCCTGCCTTCGTGATGGCGCTGCTGCAGCCGCCACCGCCGGTCCCCTCTAGCGACTCTCGCCAGTCGTGCCCGGCATCACCCATCATCCATTCATCAGACTGACGAGGCCCCGCCTTCGATCGATCAGGAGCCGCACCGCGCGCACGCACGACCGCAGAGAGCGGCTAGCCCCGAGGCATTCATCTGTTCTGTGCGACGACGCAGACAGGCCACGGACGGACGTTGGCCGGCCCTTGCCTACCACCACCATTGCCGTTTTGATCAGCGACAGAGACAGCGCCTACATGTGCAGTACTATGCCTGTGGACGGCGTCCCGCACGCTGACTGGCCTTCCCGGGCTGCGGTGCAACGGCGACGACGTGTGAGCCACGCCACGGTCGACGGCGCACGGTGCAGCGGGAGGGAACGAGACCTCAGACGCCCACGGCCGTCTGGGAAAGGGAAACGATCAGCTCGCACGGCACTGGATCGGCTGTCAGCGGGCAACTCTATCTGCACCTCGCACCAGCGGCACATCGGCCCTGCTGCTGCCCTCCAGCTTGCCAGCGTCCCGCCAAGGGTTCCGACCCCCGCCGGCAGCAGCACCGTGTTGCTCAAAAGTTCTCGTCAGGGTGGGATGATTCCCGGCTCGAGCTTCAGGGGAATGCGAATATAATGCCGTTGTTGGCCCCGTCTAGAGGTCTCTCCCGCGGCTACGCCGACCAGATCGGTCCAAAGAGGACAGCCGCCCGCCCAGCAGCCTCGGTCGGCTATCAAAATCAACAAAACCCTCGTCCGCGAATGGGGAAGCGGACAAAAAAAAAACCTGGCTTTTTCTCGCCGGATCCCATGATGCCAAGGCGACAGTGGCTGGGGGAGAGTCAGGACGGACGGAACCACAATTGAACTTCTCGCCAGACCCTTCGGAGTTTTCAGGCCGCCCCCCTACCGCCGCAGAGGCAGAGCCCCACGAGCAGGGAACGAAGCAGCCACTGAGAGGGCGTCCGTCGCGCTAGGTTAGGTTTCGATCGCAAGTTGCCGCAGATCTGCCATGGCACATTGGCAACGCAAGGATGAAAATCATTTTTCTCGTACGGCTCCAGTCGCTCCATTCGAGGGCCCAGAGCCCCCCAGACGCCTGTCACCTGTGGTCTGTGGCCTGCCCAGTCCAGTGCCCGCTGCTGCGCCTGGCGGCGTGGACACACCGGACGGTGGGTGGCACCTCGTGCGAGCAAGCAGCGAGACGTGTGCGGCGGCGAATACGGAATGCATTCACACGTTGTACCTTTTGGTGGCCACGAGAGAAGACTCCAACAATGTTGGCAACGCCAGCCTGCCTGGACTCGACGCTTGTTGCGACCGGACCGGCTCAACAAGCCCAACTAAGCCATCGCAGCAGTAGACCAGACCAGACCAGACCAGCCCCGAGCCCCGAGCCCCGGCAATAATACGACCGGACAAGCTTGTTTGCCGTCTGCTCGCCATCCTCGACCAAGGACCGAGGGCCTCGTCGCCGCGGGTCTCGTCGTTACAGTCCCCGCTGCAGATAGACGAGGCCACTATTGGCATTGGCTCAGTTCGCCCGCACCCGCAACGCAACCCTCGCTCGCAGCCTCTGCCCCTCGCTCGACGTCGCCGCGCCGCCGCGGGCGAGGCGACCTGATGTTTCCGATGCTCCTGTCTCCCCCACATCGTGGAGACGACGTGCGTCCGGATTGTCCTCTTGCAGCGCCGACCCCGCCTGTTGCCGGGCTCTGCACAGCCTCTAGGCCTCGGAAGAGAATCCTGCATTGTTGTTGGTTTGCGATTTGCATCAGCCGCGTCCGGCCATCTCTTCGAATGCTACGACGCCTCAATGCTACGACGCTTTCAATGCTCGCTCGAACCCGGATGCCTGGCCTGACGGAGGCACCTGGCGATACGCCGTTGATGTGCGGAACTCGCTCGCTACTACACAGTTAGACAGTACACGGGTCGCACGCAGGACGCAGCTTGCGATAATGCTCGCCGTAATGGTTTCTTCCTGACGGATTCGAATCATGTGGCCTGGTGGTCCGACGGTTCGTGTCGTCACGGCTGTCACCCTCCAGGTGGTTGGCCCTCCAGTCCGAGCACGAGGTGGATCGCGGAGGGCCGGTGCAAAGACCGTCGCGAGGCTTCAGCAGATCTCCTCTAGCTCGAACGAGATGAGGGGCATGGCGCACAGCCATCGACCTGTCAAACACCAGTTGCAGACGACTTGTATGAGAGCGAGCACACGCAAGTTGCAACACTGCGTGCGAATACTGCGCACGATGTACTTCTGCACGTACAATTGCAGCCTACAAGGTCCAGGCATCCTGCGCGCGAGAGGAGACCAGCTTATCGCGCCGCAGCGCCAGCCAGCAGCAGCTCAACACGACGGGCTAATCCCCACTCCCACCACGGATAATGTCTGAAGACGGCCTCGCGATATTGCAACGAGGGCGCACAATCAGGGTACACCCCGACCTCGCAATGTCACAACGTCTGCTGGCCCCCTCAGCGATCAGCGTCACGGGCGGGAGTCTTTTTTAGCCCTCGCTGCCGCGAGCGCACGTCTCGCCCATTGGCCTCTCCCGCAAATAAGGCGCACCAGATCTACGTCTCTCCCGCTCTCCTCCTCTTTTTGAGAAGCAGCAGCGCTGCAGCAGCGACGACGTCCAGACCCTGCACCCTGCTCTGTTCTCGGGTGGTGGTGGTGGTGTTGATCCGACGTGCCCAGTGCCCACTCCGAGCGAGCGGCGCCGTTCTCGACGGCGATTCGTGCCACCTTCCAGCTCTCGGCCGCCTGCAGTCAAGGCATGAAAAATGGCACATCATCTTGCAGCTTAAGTACCTCGCTGACTGACCAGTGACGACTGACGACGTCCGCGGTGAGAGGTTTCTCCGGCCAGGACTCTAAGTCTCCCCACGCGGACGGATCGGATGGGTGCTCAAAGGCCAAGTGGCGCGTGGCCTGGCGCACTCACCCGCCGTGCCGCCCAAGCCGACGTCGCACGAGGCCCAGAATCCGAGCCAGAGATCCGTTTGTCTCGTCTTTCGCTGCGAACTCTCGTGCTAAAGTGAATCAGTTCCATGGCCAAACCCGACCAGAATTGCAGAGGTGTAGAGGAGGGGCAGGCACCGCGAGAGTCATGTTTTTTATGGCGCTGCCATTGGCGCTTTTCAGCAGCCCAGGCAAGGGGTCGCTCAGGCACCGTCGTGTCTCCCCGCCTTCGCGGACAGGAAAAGAAACCAGCCCGGGCTGCAGGCCGTCCCCTGGATCTCGAATGTGCGGTGTGAGATTTCCTGTCTGATTGAAAACGCCTCGAGCCGCTTCCCACGCCGCCGCCGGCCAATCACGTCCGCCGGTGCCGCGCAGATTGCCGGCCGTTGGCGGGAGTCCATCATTCGCCCGAGAGAGCCTCTGCCAGTCAGTCTAGCGTCTTCCTTGCATTACGTGATGCAAGTAATGCCCCTCCGGCGTCTGGTCTGGCCTGGCCTGGGCGGCTGTCGAGACGAGAGCACAGTGGCCTCCGTCAGCTGTGGACGATGCGTTGAGCTCGATCGAGAGTTCGATCGGGTCCTCGTGCTCGCCCTACCGCGCCAGGCGGCATGAGACAACTCAATTCGCCGAGATGAAGGCGATCTCAGATTGCAAGCGATGGCCCAGTGGCCGTCGAGAGCACCGTCCTCCCCTCGAGGTTGAGGTGCTTCAAGCCTCAACGCGGGGCAGGGCACATGCCAAGTCTCGCATTTGACGTATGGAGGGGCATGCGACTATCTATTTCGACGCTATGGCTAGACCCTTTTTGCTGTCGGGCAAAAGGCCGTTGGCAGGCGAGTCCGAGCACCCAACGGCCTTCGAAACCGTCCTCTAGCGGGAGCGCTCGGAGCCTGAGGAATACCTTGACCGCTTGTTCCATCTTGAGTGGTGAGCTGAAAAGGATTCGACGTCAGATATGTCACCACTCTGAGGTGCGTTCTCGTAGGACAGTCATACGAGGCACGAGCCACGGAATCAAGGCGTGTTCGTTTCCCCCTCCCCCGCGGCACCCGTTTGGCGTGGGAACGTGGGAACGGTTCATGAATAGCTTCAGAGGCTTGTTTTCCCGTCGATGACAATGGTCGTGTTTTTTTTCTTGCTTGTTTTCTTTCCCTATGCAGGCACGGGAGGGGCCCCGGATGCGTTGGCTCCAGTCGGATCCCCGGCTGGCCGGCCGGGGGGTGGAGGTACATGGCCAACACATGCATTTGGGGGCGCTTGGGCAAGTCACGCCACGAGGTCTTCTCTTGCGTTCTTCAACGAAGCAAGTTCTTCTCGCAAGTGTCTGATGGGTTTCTGTGGAGGAGTTGATGCGGGCTCAGTTGATTGATAACGCAGGTTTAATGAGTGCTCTCCACACGGGCACGGCGACGGGGCCTGTTGGTCGCCGTTCCTGAGAGGCGGACGGGAGGGGCAAGTGCGTGGCTGAGGATTCGCGGGGTGAGGAGGAGTTGGGTTCGTTGATGGGTAGGTGCCCAAGGCCCGGATGGTGCGGAGGGGTCGAGAGGCCTGACGTGTCCAAGACTTGAAACGCTCAGCGGAAGCTCCTGGCGGCTACACTTGTGCAACGCGTGCTGGATGACTCATTGGAGTGTCTGTAGTTTGTGTAAGTGAATTGAGGTTGTTGTGACCTCAGCTTGAAGTGGTCTTTGCCGTTGAAGAGGTTATGAACTCCCGTTCCTGTTCAATGTGCTGTCGTTGTTACGAAGTTGCCTTGAATGCTTTTCGGATGAAATACGTCTCTTGGATCGGATGAGGCCATTGGATGAACGGCTTCGGGAGTCTGGGCGGTTGTTGAAGTTTGTATCCCGCCGATGGCTCTGAGCGCAGCGTCTGTGGTGCGGTGGACGTCTGGTGTTTGAGATGGGAACGTGCTCTGGCTTTGCGTTGCAGAGATGAAAGTTGCAGAGGTGCAGCTGCCTCGGCTGCCTCGACGTCCTTCGGAGGTTGCCAACACTGACGGTAATGCTTTCAACAGAACACGGGTTTCTTTTCGTCCTGTAGGTTGAGTTCGTCTGGTAGAGGTCTGTTGCTCTAATGATGGGCATGTGGCCTGTCTCTGCTAGGTCTAGGGGCCAGGAATACCCGTAGTCTTCGGTACTGGGCTTTGTAGGTTTGATTTGGCCTGGCACAAGATGGTGCAGTTTGCCCTGTCCTGGAGTGCTGTGATGGCGATGAAAGATGACGGATGTGGATGGCATAGGACTGGACTGCTGGGTTTGAATCCCGGTTTAACGCTACAACAGCTCCAAAACGCGAGACCGCATTTGTTGGAGAGTCGGAGGGGGGGGGGGGGGGGAGTCTCCGTTCTGGACTGCTCGTGGAGATTGTTTCTGTTGTGTGGAATTCGGTCACGTCTGTGTTTGCTTACGTTCCATCACGAGGCGGCATCAGTCACTGTGTCTCTATTGGTTGCATATGCTGTAATTATTCTGTTTGGGTCCACCATAAAGTTCATATTCTATGAGATTCTATCTATTCAGCGACCTGATTAAAGACTAGGCGAGACTCTGCACTGTCTTCCGGGGGATCCTGACGATGGTTGTTCCCAATGGCACGACAGCACCGGCAAGCAGGTCCATGCTCAGAGACTGGCATCGTGAATGTGATCGTCTGAAACACCGCCCATAGATCAGGGCATGACGACTGTTATGTTAGGCTTCAACGGTCAGGCTCGCCGTTGACGATGTATTGCAGCATGTTCCGGAGCCCAGCCGTGCCTCAGAGGGCGAGGATAGTAGACGCCATACCGTGCCCGAGGATGGTGGTCTTTTCAGACGAGGGTTGAGTAGTCGCCCCCCCCCCGTCCCGCTTGCCCCGATCTTCTCGTCCTGAAGCCGCCACTCGAGATGTTCACGACATGACTCCCATCCGCCGTGACGGGAAGAGAGAGCTTGGGGGAAGAATCGTCACAGCTAAGCGGGAGGAGCTCAGTCAGAGTTGCTCTAGGAAACCGAGGGCTCCGTAATCATTAAGACCCTGTCGAGTGACAATCCTCGACGGGATGTAGGTGTCTACACTCGTTGATCCTTGAGCCCGGATGCAGGGCACATAGTGGTTGTTCTCGAAAAGGCCTCTCGGGCACTCTGAACTTGGAGACGAAAAGGACTCGGGACTTGAAGCGGTTTTCAGCCGGGTCGCCACTCGGATCTTCAAGTTGCCTACTGGCTTCTCTTGGAGTAAGTGGTAGCGTGAAGATGGAGTCTACTTGGCGTACTCTTCGCCTTGGACTTGAGAGTGGAGATGTGATGGTCTTCTTCCGGTCAGGTTTGGAATCATCCGGGGCAGCCGGGAAGTTTTTGATGTGACGAACGTCACCGACGGCAGCGAAATAGTCTCGAGGGGGATGGAGACCAAAGCCGTTGATAGTACGTCCCGTCTGGCTGTTCCGCCCCCGACCAAGCATTGGGGGAGATGAGGCAGAGATAGAAGAAGCTCATACGACTAATAGCTCGACGAAGGGAGCCCGAGCAGTAGCGAAACCATGCCGAATTGCATCGTTTGTGTGTGACGAGCAGGGTGTAGATGCTCCCAGGCTGCCTCCAGAGACCGGTTAAGAGGGCGATATGTCGCTGCCAAAGTGGTTCACCATGCTTCTCTGCCCACGAATGCATGTTCAGCAGCCCTCGGGGGTGGCCTGTGAGTAGAGCAGAGGATGAAGGTAGATCTCTTCGCCTTCTTCAACAGCTGGATAGGCAATCTTGGAGTCAAGACATGCATGGGTTTGAGCCGCGGATCAGATGGCAACGGGGGCGATGGCCCACGGGTTTGAGTGAAGCATCGCAGAGAGCTTGGCAAGTTGGGAGGGAGAGAAGGAGAGGAGGCCGGGGTATGTTTCTCTGTTTATTATGACAACTACCTGCTGTGCTGATATTGATCGAATCGTGCCTGTATATCTACTGGGATCTACTGCATCGATACCTGCCATTTGATTTGAGCAAATCTATCACTACAGGAACAGCAGAAAATGTCTTCGGTATTGGATCTACGCATTTTCCATTGAACAAACAGGGCGACCATGCTGACTCCCGGACATCTCAATTTAGAAGCACAGTAGCTACACAGTGAGTTCGCCTTGAAAGATTAAAGATTATTCGGGGTGAGATCAGCGTATCTAATCAGTTCAAGGCGTTTTAGTTCGATGGAAAGAGGAGGAAAAGCCAACATGGATATGGCTGTCCAAGACTTCATAACTACGTTCGAGATTCGATCATCATGTCAGAGAGTCCGTAAGTAGCCTCGAGGGTCTCCCATTTACAGAAAGGGTCACGTGGTTTTAATCTTGCAAAAATTGAGTCACTGACTTGATACGCCAGCGCTTCCGATTTAAATGCATGCATGTTGCGCTTCTTCTGGAGACAGCTTGGAGGGCCAGACGCAGGGTCGTCTCAGGCCCCCAACTAAGGCTGTCTCACAGCCACTGAGAAATTTAACCCTCACAGTCCTGAGAATTACATTGAATATTGCAACAATGCATTAATTTGTGATAGTGAATGCAGGGTATCAATAACATTTAGAGGAGAACAATGAGGACATCGTGAAGTGACGTCTGACGCTTCAGTGAATGTGGATACCACCGGCCAATCACCACCAGCCTGCCCCACCCAAAATCAACCTCCTTCCGGCGCCCACATGTGCCCGGCAGTGCCTGCCGGACGTCGCCGCCGAACAACGAAACAGCAACTGCAACTGCATCGCGGCCTCGACACTCGCGCGCGGCAAGGACGGAAATGAGACACTGAGGCCACCCACGGAATCTGGCGCCTCTCACGGAACCACACCAGGAGAGAGACCCAGACCCGGCATCGCAAAGACCACCGCAACGCCTGCGTCGTGAGATGAGACCCCGCATCAAACCTCTCAAACGCCGCCCCAGAGTCACCTTCACCAAGCGCGCAGCGGAAATGGCTGCTGCCGCCGCCACGGCCGGTTCCAACCCGGCGTCTCGCCCGGAGAGCGACGTCGACGAGGAATTCGTCGACTACTCCAGCGACGACAGCACCTCCGGGCGTGCCGCCCCCGCCGTCGTGCCGGCCCTCTTCACGTCCCCGCCCCCCGTCCGCGACGCTCTCGAGACGGCCACCTCCCGGGCCCAGGACCAGACGGCGCGCGAGTGCGTGCCCTTCCTCTCCGCGACCGACCCCTCGCAGGACCACAACGCCCGCGGCGTGCCCCGCCTCCTCCGCGACAACCACGTCCGCTTCCTCCAGAAGCAGCTCGGGCGGTTCCCGGCCCCCTACGTGGCCGCGGACGCCAGCAGGCCGTGGTTCCTGTACTGGTCGCTCAACGCGCTCGCCCTGCTCGGCTTCGACGCCGCCGCGTACCGGTCGGACCTCGTCGCCACGGTGCGCACCATGCAGAACCCCTCCGGCGGCGTCGGCGGCGGCCACGGCCAGAACTCGCACCTCGCCACGACGTACGCCGTCGTCCTCGCGCTGGCCATCGTGGGCGGGGAGGACGCCTACGAGGTCATCGACCGGAGGTCCATGTGGAGGTGGCTCTGCTCGCTCAAGCAGCCCGACGGCGGCATCCAGATGACGCTCGGCGGAGAGGTAGACGTCAGGTAGGTTAACACACCAGCAGAGACCATTCACTCTTCCCGTGGTCTGACGAAACGTGTCCAGGGGAGCCTACTGCGCGGCCGTCATTGCCACCCTCCTCAACCTCCCGCTGGACCTCTCGACCGACTCGCCGGCCTGGACGCCCGACCGGCCCACGCTCTTCACCGGATTGGCGGATTATGTACGCAGATGTAAGTTTTCATGCCTTAGCCCCGGGTTGCCTTTCTCCTCGCCCGCCGCTCACTCCAATTAGGCCAGACGTTCGAGGGAGGCATATCGGGAAAGCCCGACGGCGAGGCGCACGGCGCCTACGCCTTCTGCGCCCTGGGCTGCCTCTCCATCCTCGACGCTCCGCACCGCATCATCCCCAAGTACGTACAGTCCCCCCCCCCGTTGCATCTGTCCACTGAGGGAGTGACAGCACCGCAGTGCAGCGCAGCGACAGTGCAGTGCAGAAAACGGCTTTGCTGACTCGTCTGTCCCCCAGGTACCTCGACGTGCCACGACTCATCTCTTGGCTCTCGTCGCGGCAGTACGCCCCGGAGGGCGGCTTCAGCGGCCGCACGAACAAGCTCGTCGACGGCTGCTACAGCCACTGGGTCGGCGGGTGCTGGCCGCTCATCGACGCCGTGCTCAAGGGCGCCAGCGAGCTCGACGACGACGGCGAGGACGGCGGCAGCCGACGGGTTCCGCACCAGGGGAGCCTGTACAGCCGCGAGGGCCTGATCCGGTACATTCTGTGCTGCGGCCAGGACCGGTCCAAGCGCGGCGGTCTTCGCGACAAGCCTAGCAGGTGAGCGACCCTCGTCAATGTTGTTGATGATCGTCTGGTGTTGCTAACTGACTCCTTTCCAGGCCATCGGACGCCTACCACACGTGCTACGTCCTCTCCGGCCTCAGCTCCGCCCAGCACCGCTGGGACCTGACCTACGTCGACGACGACGACACGATCCTCCCGGAGCCCAGGTGGAGGGTGTCAGACGAGGACGCCGCCGCCGCCGCGCAAATCTTCGACGAGGAGGACCGCGTCGGGACGATCCACCCCGTCTACACCATCCCCCAGGACAGCGTCGACGACATGATGGCCTACTTTGCTTCCAAGCAGGGATTTTAGAACATGGTCGCCACTTAGAAGGACGGACGCCGCTGGGTCGCCTCGGAGGCGACCGCCCTCCTTCCCACACCCTCCTCTCCTTTATGTACAGGATGAGAAAGAGTGCGGTGCTGTGTCACGTGGAAATTTTTATACGAACTGGTGGGCATCCCCTTTCAATGGGGATTCAAGCTCAGAGATTGGGGAGGTGCGGAAGGAAGCACTACGGAGGGTGTGTGTCGCCTGCAGTTCAGAGCCCGGCGCAAGAGATCTTGGACAGGGATCGCAGGTGCTGCAAACTTTTTGGACAACTCATCACGGCAATATGGGAGGTGCAGGATACCTTTGCCCCCCTTCGCTTTTGTGTGGTGGTACGTGGATGGGCTTCCAGAGCTCGCGGGGGAGAGGGCCCAAAAGGTCGAGGTGCATTAGGAACGCCTGTACGCCAGCTGCAGAGCGCAAATCGGACATGTTTATAGGAGAGGCAGAGACATAGAAGTCTGGCTATGGGCATGTAATACACACAGTATTCGTCCGGCCATATAGAAACCGGGGCCAGACACAGATTTCACAGAGAGTCAGTCAAGCACGCATGTACCGTCTACGAACGCCACCTACAACCACCAATACCTGGCCTGTCCCGCGGAACAAAAGACGAGAAGGAATCTTCTGCTGTCTCTCCACTGCTTCTTCCGGTGGCGGCGAATGCACATCATTCCCGCCTCCGCCCCCTGGCGGCCAATCTGGCGGCTTGGGTCCCTGCAACACGCCACTTTGATGCCTCTGCCGCGGCGGTTCTCGTGCTCGAGACGGGAGGCCACCCATTTCCATGTGTGTATAGAGACGTGTGGCCTTGAGGCTTGGGAGGATGGCCGGCTGCCGGAGTTTCGAGACATGAGCCCACAGCCCAGCCGGGCCAGCCCAGTGCAAAAGGGGGGGGGGGGGGCAACGGAGAACCGCCCAAGAGCCAGACCCCGATGAGAGACATGCGTGCTGCGAGCTTGGTGGGTGATCCCGGCAGATTGGCCGGACCCATGGCGGCCACGCGAGGTTCGATTGGCGCATCTCGCCTTACAGGAGTCGCGCAGGGCCTGGGCGCAGATGTCTTTGCTGTCATACTGCGACGCGAGGCAGGACGCGGGCGGAGCTCCCCTCTTTTTTACTCTTGCTCACATTTTCGCCCTTCTCTGATATCGCGTCGTGGCCGCCGAAACTGGCCGCCGCCAGTATCTCGAGCACTCCTGCGTGTTATTGGAGGAGGCGGGACGCGTCGTCGGATGACAACACTTCACGGACGGGCGTGCGAGGAGATGTCCAGATTGGGCCCGGCGGGGTGGGTTCGACGGCGGGCGGCATATCGCCGGTCGTTCGTTCGCTCCTCTCCATCTTCTTGCTCTGCATCTCTCGTGGCATGGCGAGACGGGCGAGAGCCGGGCCAGCGATGGCGTGGTATGGCTGCTGCAGCCGGAACGGTAGAACGGCGGTCTGGTCTGCGGTGCGACCTCAGTCCCAACGGGAGTTGCAGCTCGAGCTGCCACGCCCTTTAATGCATTTTATGTGTGTGCTTGACGACGAACACCCCATCCTCTCGGGTCTGCTTGCGGTGGTGTCCAATGGGGGCCTCTCCAAAGCACAGAGATTAGGGTGGCCGCCAGAGCGGATGACGTTGAAAGAAGGCCAGCCGTGTTTCCTTATTCTGGCGGGGTGTGGCAGGCTGCTGGAGATGAGGGGTCCCTGATGTCTCGCCCCTCACACCCTTATCGACGGCAACCCTGCGAGGCCAGCATTCGGACGGGGCACGGCACGCTCGCTCTGTGGCACGCGTGTGTGCACAAGAAGGGGCACCAGCGCAATCACGAACTTGTATTCCCGAGCCACCGGATCCCGCAGGGGACGGTGGACAAGGAGAACCCGAGCCGCGGGTTGCCGCTGGACTCGACCGGATGGAGGCTGTGGGACGGACAGCGAGCGGCGGAGGCGGCGGCACAGGGTCCGGGAGGTCTCCATCGGCCGCGGGAAGCCGGAGACGACGAGGACGAGAGAGAGGTGGCCTCCTCGGATACTTCTTTACTGCGAGGTGTTGCTAGATGGTACTGGCGGCGAAAGACTGTCGAGCCGAGTCTATAGGAACTGTATGACACCTTCAGCATGCGCACACCAAGAGACAACGACAGAGTGCCTCGGGAGGGATTCCGGGCTCGGGTGAGGGTATCCCCAGCTCCATGTTCCCTGTCCGGCGTCCAAATTTGGGGTGTTGCGGCCGTGCTCTCGGAGGGATTGCTGGATCACCAGATCTTGGACGACGGGGATGATGCCAGCCCCTCACCCACCCTGGCCCTTCCTCTAGATTGCTTCAGGACCTCTGCGTTTCGATCTGATGTGTTTTCTTCCTCCTGGTCGCAGGCGAGGACGCAGAGATGCGGGAATTGAAGGGTCTGTCGGCAGTCGGTCATTTGCTGCTGACGATAGCAATGTGTCATGAAAAGGGGAAAAAAAAAGAAGGCCCTGCGCGTAGCCGTGCAAGTCACGTCACCTCACGTCCAGACACCAGCCACCGCTCCGTCGACAGTTAGACTGCCTGCAGGTGAGGGTCGGCGCCGATTTTGAGGGGTTCTAGTGTGGAGACGGTAGGACGGGCGGCGGGGCAGCCAGCGAGGCCCCGATACCAGAGATGGAGGGCAGGGGTTCCAGAAGGTGCAATTGGCGAATCAGAGGGGAGGGCGGCTTCTACAGCGCGCGCTAAGGAAAGTACCTCGGGTGGGGTGCCTTCCCTACCGTGGACTTTGGACTCTGCCCGCCAGCAACTTCAGCAAGTACTCTACCTCCAGCTGTACCTGTACCTGTAACGAAGGCAGGTGCGGAGGGAGCCCAGGCAGCTCGACTTGTAGGTTGCTTCCTTCCCGTCGTGCGTGGGCAAGAAAGGGCCCGGGACGCAGCTTCCGTTCGAGTGGTACGGAGCCACAGACTGGGTGACTGTCCACTGGCGAGCGGCGGCTTCCTCCTGTTGGCGCCTTCCATCATTTTCTAGATCGCTTCGGCAGGAAGGCACGGGCGATTCGCTGATCGTGGGCGGGCGGCTGAGGAAGGAGCAGTTCGCCCGCGGCAATCTGCCCAAGGCAAGGTATCCTGCGTGCGAGCCTGCCTTGCATGGCCAGCTACCAGAGATTGGACATGGGCTAGTGTAAGGCAACTCGAGAGATGATGGCGGAGACTGAGATGGATGGAGATGGAGATGGAGATGAAGATGGGACACCGGGTGCAGTGCAGTATGATGGGGTGGTACGGAGTACCTACCAGAGATGTGATGCCTCCACGTCCTCAACTGCAGAGCGGGGCAGGTATCGTGACCTCACCGATGAGCAGGAGCACCTGCAAGTTGCAGCAACACAACAACAAGAAGAACGGAAAGGGCAGTAGAGGAACGAGTAAAGGTAGGTACCGACCGCGCCGTACGTACCTTGCCTCATCCCCAGGTACCTCTCCTTACTCTCTCTCCGAACCGAAGGTGTCGGTCCCATTCGCAATCACGAACGACGACGCGGCATGGTTTCCTGATTCTCGCCCTGCCCTGCCCTGCCCTGTCCTGCCCTCCCCCTTCCCATCCCATCGAGCGGCACTGCCAGCTCATCATTGCATGGTACAGCTGCGCTTCTTTGCCTGCCTTACCTTAGCCCTTCTGCCTTTTTCGCGCGCACCAGCCGCCGCTCTGCATCTCGCTCATGCTGCTCATGCCAATGCTGCAACGTCCACGCCCTGGTACCGAGGGTACGTAGTATTCGTACTTGCTTTACCTCACTCCGGGCATTCAGGTACCTCACCAACTCGCCATAGGCTGGGACACGTACCTAGGATACCTAGGTACCTCCCCACGCCTTCGGGGTCTTTCTCCCCCCACCTCAGCATTCTAAGCACTCACCAAGAACACCGAACCACCGCACAACTGCTTCCTCTCCTCTCCTCCTGCTCACCTTGACGCCGTTCATCGCCGGCCGCCATTCGCCGTTGCTATCCTGCCTCCTTCTCCTCTCCTCTCCTACCACTCGGACCTGTCGCCGTCAATGTCCGCATCCGGCCGTCCAACGACCTCCCTTCGCTTGGCCTCGGGGCATTCTCCATTCGGCCCATCCACCTTCGCCTCCGCGTCTCGTGCCTTTAGACTTTTGCCTCACCTGCTCGACCGTCTGCTAATGGACTAATGGTACGTCCATCTCTACCTCCATCTACACCGCATTGCCCTGGGGCCAACAGCAGCCCAGGACCCTTTGTCTTTCTTAGGTCGAGTCTACCCACCTTACCTCAAGTGCAGATAGTACGGCATCCGATGGCCGGTAATAAACAAACGTCGCCGGAGAGGGGAAAATGGAGCGATGCAGATGTTCTTGCAGTTGTTCTTGCAGTTGTTCTTGCAGTTGTTCTTGCAGTTGTTCTGCCAGGCCCGTTGAGACGATAACGGCGCACCCCTCCCCTCCTCCGATGCCATGCCGCTCATCCCACCCCCAAGCACTTCTGTTGGTCTCTCTCTGCCTCTGCCTGGCCGGAAGAAGCTCTCGCCGGCTGCTGGTTGTTCGCTGCTCGTCTAAACCCTCCCCCATGCCGATGGATCTCGCCCCCGTCGAACCCACTTCCAGTAGCCTCTTCTCGGCGCGGCGCTGGCAACTGTTCATGCACGTCGTCCAGGTCCCTCACATCGACAAGAGATGAGAGATGATGAACCCCCTCCTCCCCCTTCACCGACCTTGCAATCTCGACCGCGGGGCCTCTGCCGCCCGCCGGGGGGTGGGTCCAAATTCTCGCCGTTGGTTGGCCGCCGCATGCCCGTCGTTCGTTCCTCATGTGCTATCGAATTCTGTTCCCTGGAGAACGCCGCGGAAGCGACACCAGGAGGACACGCCCGCGCTCACCGGCGGTACCAGCGAGTGCAAGAGCGAGCGAGAGCCAGCGCCAGCAACGGCCACCAACGGACGATCGGGCTACCAGGAACGACGACACCTCGCTGGACCAGCGTCTCGCCTCCGGGAGTTCCTATTTTAGTCGGGGGTATGCCCCCCATGCTGACAGACGCTCCGAGCCAGCGAACCGGGCGGCCGAAAGACGGGCCCTGATTCGCTGCGCCGGTCCTTGTACCGGCGCACATCACTTGCTCCCCGGGGAATTGTTGTTATTTCTCGTGCCGCTGATTTGTCGAGCTTCTTGGTAGCAGTGTTCTTTTTTGCCGTCTCTGACTGGGCACAAACCGGTACGATGCGCTGCTCGACACTGCGCTGCGAGGCGAGACTGGCCAACGAGCCGTTTTGACTTTGGATGATGCCGTGCGAATCGCCCGCCGGTCGCTGCACATCATTGGGAGCCACTGGCTAATCCCAAACGTGGCCCCGGCGCCTGGCCCTGTTGAAGCCCTGTCCCAGCTAGCATCGCATAGCACGGCCAGGCCTTGCCTGACATGGCACAGACGACGCGGACGAACCTGGCTCGCTGGCCGCCGATTCCTGGGCTTCGCCGTCGCCGTCGTCGTCCCTCTGTGACGGTCTCGCAATGTCACCTTCCAAGTTGTCGGCGTGGTCGTTGCAATCTTCAACCTCGGATCCCGCAGCGCAAGCGACAGGCAGACCCGCTCAGGGACGCGCCCAGCAGTAGCAACAGCAGCAGCACCAGCCAACAGGGGAGGAGAGAAGTCCATGTCGACGTTGGCTGGGATCCTTATTTCCCCCGATTCCGAGCCCGAGTCTAGTCCCGCCGACGGCCGGTGCAAGCCCAGCAAGCAGAGTAGATGGCCTCATACGTACATGCGCGACGATGCTGGCGGGACCGACAGAGATGCTCGGCCCGTGACAGACACGCGGAGACGCCCAACTGGCGGTGGGAAGACAGCGTCAGCCACCAGCAACACCGCCACCAGCAACACCGCCAGCAGCAACACCAGCACCAGCACCGGCACCAGCACCAGTAATACCGAAGACGCACCTCTGACATGCTGCTAACGAATCGTCCACAGGTGCTAGCCGGCCCTCTACGCTGATTGACCACAGCTGCATTGGGTGGTCGCCGCTAACACGCTCACCTCGGACGTTCGATGATTTCTCATCCCAAGAGTCGTCCTTTGTCTCTCCTCACGCTCCCGCAAGACAGGCATAGGGCCGCTCGACTCTGACCGGGCATATCCCTCCACAGCAGCGCCGGAGAATCAAATAAGCATGGTCGGCGATTTGACTCGCCATGATAAGCCCGAAACGACTCTATCCCGCGCCCAGGGCCAGCACCAGTCCCTGTCCAGAGTTGCTTGGCCAGCACGGAGGAAGTGTACCTGGAAAATTGTCTTTGACGACCTGCATTCAACCATCGAGGGAGGCCAGGCCGGTTCGCCATAGGGCCCTGATTTTTTCTGAATGGTTCCATTTCGCCACCGGCTCTGCATGTTCGCTTGTCCGTCTCTTCTGTCGGTCTTTTAATTTTTTTACACAAGTCGTCTCGAGATTGCCCATCTGGGTCTGCCGTACAGCAGCCCCTAGAGCGCAGCTAAAGCAGCCCGACCTGCGACCCGGCGGGCCACACGGTCGGAGAGACTTTGTCCAAAGTTGCGCCCATGTATACCGCCTACGTCCGCATGTACATGTGTCCCGTACGTGCCTCGAGAGGCGCGCGCCTTTGCTTGTGACGATGATGTCGTCGGCAGAGGGCCACAGGTCCGGGCCCCAACAGAACAAAAGTCTAAGTCGGATGTTCGGAGACATCACCGGTAGGGCCTCTGGAGGACCAACGGCAAGCAGGCGACGGTGGTATCTGAAGACAGAATCACGATCTTCGAGGGCTGCTCGCAGCAACGCAACCAAAAGCGCCATCGAGTCGATTCTCTTCCATGACGGCACGGCTACATGGGCACGACTGCTGCAGTACATGCCACAGGGCGCTGGGATGAAGGGCCAGAGCCAGGGCCGCAGCGAGTGCTGTTCTCTTCTGTAGGCTATAACTACGACTGTACATGGAGCGCGCGCAGAGGCAGATCTTCGTCTGGGCTGCCCTGGCCCTGGCCCTGGCCCAGCGATGATGGATGATGCTGGTACCCCCTCCCCCCTCCCCCCTCCCCCCCTCCCGGTCTCCTCCTCCTCCTCCCCAATGTGTCGCGGTGGAGCTGCCTAGTCTCCAGCGGGTTTTTATCCTCTGGCAACGAGACGAGCCAACGCAGCAAAGCATGGGTCACACCTCTTTCGAGAGCCGCATCGCCGCTTGCATCTCGAACCAAAAATTAAGAGAACCACCCCATTGTGCAGTTTCCTCCGTGTCCGATTTTCCCTGTCTCTCTGTTGCGGTCCCTGTCCGGTCCTCGGCCCTCTCCCCTCTTTTGCTGTCTCTCGTTCTCTGCCCCAACAGAAGAAGAAGCAACAACAACAACAACAACAGCAAGAATACCGTATTATACCGGGACCGTCAACGCAGCACGTCGTTGTCGTCCTCTCCTGAACCCTATCCGAGCCGGCCCTATTCAAGTGTTGTCTCGTCCAAGAACCAAAGGTAGCTCCAGTGTCTGCTACTTCGTAACCCCCCCTCCCCTCCTCCTCGCCTGTCCGGTCCCTCATTTCCTGCCGCAGCCGCTGCCGTTGCCGCCGCAGCTTCTTATTACCACACGCTGCTGCAACGACGAGCGGTTGCTTCCTGGTCCCCCTTGTACCTATGATCTAATGTACCTTTACATATGTTGTTGAAGTTGGACCTGGACTGTATTTGGCCTGTTGCTGGACCACCACCCCTCCACCCCCTCCACCCCCTGCCCCCGCACTAGTTCGTCGAGCAAAAGGCAGAGGAGAGGAAAAAAAAAAAGAGAACGCACCTTTTTCCCCCCCTTCTCTGCAATACCTTAAAGCAGACACATGTCTCTCCGTCCGTGGTTCTGTTGATTTTTCCTGCAACCCAAAGAGCGGGAGGAAGCCCTGGATACGTATTCCCGTAGCTTAACTTACAACCATCACCGCCACTGCTACCACCACCCACCCACCCACACGCACACACGCACTGCACACCTCACCCGCGTCCACCCACACGCACTCACACACAACACAACACACACAACACAACACACACACGCACCAGACAACTCATCAACCACCCCTTCCACCGACTCTCTTCATCCTTCCCACCCCAAACCTCTCCGGGCCCTTTCTTATCCTAAGCCAGGGAACCACGAAACCGACTCGACACTTGTCCGATCCCAGCTGCTGCCTCTCTCTCTTTATCTCGCTCGCAGTCACATAACATACTCGCTTGCTCCTCGAGCCCACCCCGGATTTCTGCCCTACGCCTTACATACAACCCCTCCAAGGACACCTCTGGCGCGCGTGGTGCGTAGAAGCGTGCGCGAGAGACCAGCCCCGGCCGCCCTCGACCACAGCCCTGTCGTCCGCCTCGTCGTTGGGCTCGAACGCATCCTCGCCGCCCCCGACTTGGGTCTCATCGTGTGGACAGGAGCATCTCCCGGCCCGTTGCTTCACTTTCTTCTCTTGTCCGTCTGAGACAACTTCCTCTTCCGTGCCGCAGTCGGGCCCTGAGCCATCTTGACCCTGCACGTCACGTCCGGAACCACCGCCTATCCCGTATAACGGTCCATTGGGAACCACCGCCAACATGGGAGGCTTCTACATGCAATACCTTGAGAGTAAGTCGTCAATTGAGTTTCCCAGGCGCCGCGTTGAGACCCAATGCTTGCTTCCCTGACCCTCGTCGTCATCATCATCAATTGTCCGTATAAGTGGGGCCCTGGCCGTGACGACCTGGGGAACCAGGTCAGATCGTGTGCCTACCCCTGCATCCCGTCAAAAGGCGGGAATGCCGTGCGTTCTTTCCCCTGGGGCCTGACGTTAGTCGGCGTCGTGGCCCCGCGCCGCGAGATCGACGTAAGCTCTGCGTTGCGGCTCCCGGGGAACAGCATGCGGGGGGCGGTACAGCATCGAAAGGGGGGATGGCGTGGAGAGTCGGGCTGGGATGCAGTTCGCCTCGCGAGGGACTGGCTCTCGGGGATTCCGACTGCTCAGCTGCGCCATCGCCATCGTCAGATCTGGAAAGCTCGCAGGAAGATCCAGAGGCTAACCGATCCACTCTAGGTCTCTGCCGGCGACGCGGATGGAGGGATCCCTCGTACGAGTGCTACCGGGACACCAGCGGCTACACGTGCCTGGTGTTGGTGAACGGCCGCGAGTACCAGACGGACCTCGCGTACGAATCCGACTCGCTGGCCCAGGAGAACGCCGCCATGCGCGCCTTCATGGTGTGCCGCAACTTCTCGGTCAATGGGGGGATGCTCGCCCGCAACGGCATCGTCCAGGGGCTGCCCGCCACCGAGACGGGCCGCCGCTCCAAGAAGAGCAGCCGCCACACGTCGTCCAGTCACGGCTCGCGCGAGAGCCACCGCCGATCCGGCCACCACTCGAGCAGCAGCTCCACGGCGTCGTTTGACTGAGCGTGCGTTTCTGCCTGATGTGGCGTTGGGGCCGAGAGCTCGAGCCCGAGCCGGCGGGGTATAAAAGGGGTCGACCACCCCGTCTGGATTCGAGTGCGAAAAGTCGACAGACAGAGACGAAAAAGAAAGATGGACCAAGAAATGGACCGAACGGACCGAATGGAGTGGGAAAAGCGACGCATACCCCATCATCTGCAACGACCTCATGACGACCTTATGACTTAGAACTTCTGGTTTCTGCGCGGCACTCTGCTTTGGATTTGCGTTTCATCGGCTGGTCTCGGGGACGTCCGCTCTCGGATTCGCTCCGGACCAGGACGTCTTTTGTTTTACGACCATATGCTTGGCTGGGATTTCACAGTACCAGTTTCGGGGGCCGCTTCTTTGCTGTTACGCTTCCATGGCGGACCCTCTCCCAGAGGCGACTCTGATCGGCCGGCTATCATTTTCTCTGACGACGTTTGGGTTTCTGCTTTCCGGGCCTCGAACTTCGAACTGGACTGTTGTTTTTTTCTTGTGCACTTGAACCACGCCGAACCTCGCAAAAAGATTGCAAAAAAAGAATCATGATTGGTTGGCGGCTAGACTCTTGCTTCGAGAACCTCGCTCTCCACCACCCTGGAGGGACGAAAAAAGGGGGAAAAGATTGGGAAAAAGAAAAGGAGGAGAAGCGCGGGATGATCGGGCGGGACGACATACTCTGGATCCGAACCTGATCGCCGCCTGCTCTCTCCTGCCTCAAAAAGCGAAGCATTAATCTCCTGCATTTTCGACGAGCGCGGGGGGCATGTTGGAAGGGGAGGGAGGGCATCTTTTGTGTTTTCTTTTGTCTGACCTGTTCCGTGAATACGGGAGGCAGAACGCTCCGGAGACGGAGACGGAGGGGGACAGAGACGGATGTGGGGCAAGCATGACAGAGGATGAACTGATGGATCTCCCTTTTTCCAGCGTTCGCTCCGCCGGCGCTCATGATGATGATAACGACGACACAGACTTTATGATAGTGATGATTATATATATTATATATGTCTCGGAAGAAAGGGCACAAGAAAAAAACAAAATCAGATCGTTTGACAAACTGAGGAAAAGATTTAATTATGTGCAGTATCAATGCCCGCTTTGGTGGTTTCCGTGTCGGTCATGTGGTGTCTTGGTGTTTTGTTGGTGTGCGTGTAAGTGTGTGTGTGTGTGTTGGTTGGTCACCCATTCCCTCGAACCCCTGCCTGCCCTGAAACTGTCAAAATTCAGGTACGGGACGGGTGATGGTGTGGTGGGTGATGGTGGGTGGTGTGGTGTGCCCGGACGGCCGGAACTCGGGGCGGGGGATGGTGGGGAGCGTTCCGGAGCCGAGGTGGATATCGGTCGTTCGGTCGGGGGGAACGGGATTGAGGGGGCGGGGCGGGTGATTCCTCTCTCTCTAGTTTTTAATTACCTTGTTACGCTAGGAAAGACCACGTTTGAGGGGAGGTAGGACGGGAACGTGGTGGACGGGGTTCCTCGTTGATTTTATTTAAATTGTGAGATTTTTAGGGACGGGAGGGGGGATGCAAGGGCGGGGAGCGGGACGGGAGGGAGGGTGAGGTTTTAGACAGGTCTCGGGGGATGTCTTTGATCGCGTGTTTTTGGGGAAACGTGCAAACGTGTTATCTTCGAAGGTGTTTCTTATAAGGGAGGGATGTACGTAGCTGAGACATGGTCTTCTAGTGGTTTACTGAGATGAGATTTGTTTCTGGAGTTATTCGCATCGTATTCCGATGGATGTAGGTTTAAAAGGGCTGTAAGACGCGAATTTCGTTCTGATTCTACCACAGCAGGTCTTGAGGCTCTGGAAAGTTTTGCAGTTTTGAATGTTTCTCTCAAACGATGTCAACTGCCTCATGGATGAAGGTCGAACATATCCGCGAATGACTTGTGTGAGTGAGAAGGAAAAAGCTGCAGCAGAGGAATAAAATTTATATGAAGAATTCCTCCTGGTCGGCAAGCGCACGCGCGCTGGAGATACGCACGAATACTCCAACACGCTTGCAGAGTTTTTGCGCCGGAACAAGCTCCCTCGAGGGGTATTTAAACACCTCCTTGGAGGGCGAACTGCTTCTGTTTCGATCCGCAGAGCAGTCATTAGGACTTCTTTACTGTTTAGCAGTGAGTCTTCTGCAGCCAATCACGACCTGGAGCTTCAATCTCGCGGCCTAATTGGTATGGCGGGACGAGGAGTTTGAACACCAACACGAAAGTCGGGTTGTTTACTTCTCGTCGTCTGGGTGTACTGTCGACGGGGTATCGCGTGCCGGAATACATGGACGAAGATAAGAGATGGCAGACGGCACTACTCGCCTTTCTGTTACGTGTGAGGTTGAGGTAATAGAGTCAGCAAATAGGCGAGCTTGTCAACAACAGACAATTTGGCCGAGATCCCCCAAAGCGCTCTACACACCGCAGGCGACCCACGTATCCTGGTGGTTAAAACTTCGAGTATGATCCGCCTGGCACTAGCCGCTTTATGTAGTGCCCATCTTTCCCAAAGGGCCGATCCGAGTACTGGAAACCCGACCACCAGGCAGGTCACCGACGTACCAGAGCCATACGGTTTCAACGACTGGACGAGATACGTTGTCAGCTATACAACGGCGTTGTAGTGCTGTGACTATATCAGATGAGCTTCGATCACGTCTGGTCTTGGTTCGAGAGTAGATGCAGGAAGACGGCATTTGCCTCTTTGATAGATCTGATGAACATGCTCGTCGGGAGGGAATCCCAGAGTCTGACAAGTCGGCCGCCCCTTTTTCTCTTTTTGTCTACTGCCATGAGCTACCGCCTCCTCTGCTCACCTCAACGGGAAAGAGTTGAACATGACCGGGAAGCGGCAAACCGGATCGCTGCTACAGATAGTATTGCAGGTATTGTATTTAATGCCGCGACTTGGTTCTGGCAGCGTCTGCTGGACGTCTCCATGTAAGTCCACGGTTTTGTGTCTTTGGAATCGCAGTTCGTGGCCTTCACGAACCCGGCGCAGCTCGCCGTCCGAGCCTGGCGTCGGAAGGGCGAGTCTGGAGCTCTCTCTCGGGCCCCGACTTTGGCCGAGGGGTGCTGGAGCAGGATCCAGGAGGCTTGAACCTTACCAAGAAGAGTTTTGTTCTTCATCTGCCCTTCCATTCATTCCATCCCAACTTCCAAGCCGCAATCTCATCTTCCGCAAACAAGAATCTTTCGTCTCGCATCTCTCCCACCATGTCCCCCTCCAAGGCCATCCGCTTCCTCACAGCAAATCAAATAGCAGCCTCCTACGCGGCGCACGTCTCCCGCACCGGCGGCCCTACACAGCCCGCCCTCTTACGATCCGCCGCCGACGCGCCGGCGAACAACAACCACTACCTCAACGAGACGGACGTCTTCGCGCTGGCTGGGATACTCTCCGAGAGGATTATTCTGAATCATTCTTTTTCGGATGGGAATAAGAGGACCGCGTTCCTGGCTGCGGATCTGTTTTTGAAGATGAATGGGTACCGGATGAATACGGGCGAAGGGGTGGACGAGGGGTTGAGGGATGGGCTTGTGGAGGCTGCGGCGGGGAGGGGGGGTGCTGGGGAGTTGGCGGGGTTGTATAGGAGGCTTGCGGTTGTTGGGTGATCGTTTGAGGAATGGAGGGTTGTTTGATGGGTTTTGAGATTGATGTTGGGTTAATTTGCTACCAGTGTCTTTCTGTGCAATTACGGAGTTCCTTGTTCAAAGCATGGTGACCTGGCGTGCCATCGAGGGATCGACTTCAGGTCTGAAAGACTGGTGAACGATGCCGGACGTGATTGCAGACTAGATCAGAGGGCCGTGGAAGCCGTGGCGGTTCTGTCGGCGTCTCAAAGTAGTGAAGAACTCCGGGGGACTGGAGGGAAAGCGTCCTGATAGCTGCAGAAGTTCGGATCCGTGGTCGCACTCGTCGGTCAGGTCGTCCTCGTCCAGTTTCGTCTCCGTCCAGCGTCGTCCCCGTTCAGCTTCGCCTCCATCGTTCGTCTCTTCTTCGTCCGAGTCTGAAGCACGTGACAGTCGCTACCAGGCGGGAGACGGACGGACAGGGCCTGACACAAATATCTTCAAGTCCGACTCAGCATCTCCAGGAGTTCCTTCCAGTCCTCTCCGGATTGCCTCGACAGCTGCTCGAATTCATCTAGACAGAGGTCAGTGTTAGGAATTATTGAATAACTCGGCCGTTAGGTAGGAATACACACCCTCCTCAGAACCATCGAGCGTGAGAGCATGCCATTTCAGAGATGTCCACATCGTGGCCGGGCTCGTGTCGTCCTTGGTGCCAGGCTGGCGGGGGAGATCTTGGGAGATTTCGACTCGAGGATATGGCACGGTACCTTCGTAGTGAATCAGCAACCAGTTTTCAGAGCAATCCAGGTATTGGTGCACACACCGTGGGAAAAGTGGCGTGACGTGTGACGGAACACCATGGGAATCTTCTTCAGATCCTGCGTGTTTGCCAAGCCGACTTGCTGCGCAACAGCAGACCTGATGGCATCTCCGAGCCTCGGTTCGATGTAGATCAATGCTTGACCCGGGTCGCCGATGCGGATCTCGGTCTCGAAGGGGGTTGTGACGCCCTTGTCGTCGACGGTAATGAACTGTGCTTTTGCTGCGTAAAAGGATCGCGTCTGGAGTGTTGTGGTCAGGCGCCTCTGGAGGGCACGTCTTCAAGCGTGGGAGCTGGCGTGCGATCTCATCGTATTCTAGCTTTGGTGATATCCCGGTCTTGATGTCCCACTTGGGCTTTTTCAATATCGGAAGATCATGCTTCAAGAGCGTTTGCGACACTGCGCTGACTGAACGGTGGCATCGGGATGGCGTTGGCAGCCCGAGGGTTGGGAAAAATGATCACGTGTGAGTTTATTTAGGATTTTTACACTTTCCAGAGCCAACAAACCCAATTCCACGCGGCCGTTTTCGCAATTGGGCTTTTGATGGGATTCTTTCTACTACTCCCTCCCTACCTTGTTGAAACTCCAGATGAGAGACAACGGGTAAGCAGGGATGGCAAACAGCAACGAACGAGATGAGAAATAGCAACGACAGCGACGTCTTACCAGGACCAGAGGTGAGAAAAGAAAACAGAGGCACTCGTGCCGCTGGACCAAACCATCAACAATCATACCTTTTTGCAATATAAATCCATTTCAAGACAGACATGCTCAGATTAGTAGAGAGTGCCGGGATCTTCGGTCTCCCGCTCCAGAGGGTCTCTGTTGCTAATTCGAGCGCAACCAATCGGAGAGAAACCCAAGGGAGTGAGGGAAACCAAGAAATGGATGCGACATTGGGGCACATTCCTCGTGTTGGCCTTGCCGTGATTGCTTTCTGCGCAGCAATCCTGCCCGGTCGAATTAGTACGAGGTCGAAGGCGGCCGCGGATACGACCGTCTGCCGTCGCCTCTGCATCTCTCTGCATGTTTCCCCCACAAGCCCTGCTGCCCTGTTTTCTTCGGTAACGGCGAGTTGCTTCACGCACTCGCGGAATAGTACCATGCCTACGCAGCGGCGGGCATCAGCGAGAGGCAAACCGGGGGCGATGCGGTCGCGGGTTGAGGGTCGGGGGTGGTCAGCCGCCGCGCGGGTGGAGGGAGGGACCCGGTTCGAGGTCATTCGGGAACGGCTACGCGCGGGTTTTCTTTTCTCTTCTCTTCAGATGATGGACGTTCTGTCCCCAGGCAAGCAGGCAACTCGATGCCTCACTGCCTGCTGGCAATTGCCTCGAGCAAGCAAGGGGTGAGATGGGGCGGGCATTAACAATTTCGCCAGGGGAAATTGGGGGATCCCTTGGATGGGATGACGAGGGCGCCCCGCTTTTTGGGTCGTCCGTCCCGGCCGCTGAGAGGTCGGAGGTCGGAGGGCCGAGGCGCACCTGCTGGAAGGTGCTGCTGGCAGCCACAGCGGGAAACCACGGGGGGCACTGGGCAATTAACGTAGACACTACCTATGTGCAGGTACCAGTACCAGGCCCCTGACAGCTAAGCGTGGCGGCGCACCTCAGGCTGCCCGCAATTATGCCCCGGGACCGGCCCAGGACTCGCATCATTGGATCGCGCGGGGGCGGCCGAGGGAGGCCATTGGTTCGAGGGCTCATTAGATGGAAATTCGCATTGGCCATGGCGCGTACGGGCAACGCAAGCAACCACGCAGTTGCGGCGTTGCAGTTTGGGGCACAACATGAGGTGTGCCGGGCATTGAAAGTCTGCGAGGGCAGTAGGTATGCACACTTTGTAGACTTTGCAGTAGTTTGTAGGTAGTACCCAAGTGCGGATATGTCCACTCACACGACACAGCCCGTTGCGAACAACACCAAACAGCGCACTCCTTACTGATGGCCCCTCGTAAACGTGCGTCGCCAGCCCGCCTCCGATTGGCAGCCCCAACCGCGACCCAAGGGAAGGGAAGGGAATCTGGTCCGAATCACACGCACCCACAATGTGTCAGACAATTCGAGGCTCCCGTAGTGTGCCTGCTAGGCTGTAGGTAGTCTCTGGCGTATGCCATCCAGGTACCTCTACTCCGGTGCCAGAAGCAGCCCGCGTTAGTGTACCCGTCCGCGAACCCCCTGGACGTGGGCCCCCTCTTCGGTGAGGTGCCCTGTGCTTCCCACCCACTGCGCCCAATTGATTGCGCGCCCGGGCCCAGCCCGGCCCATGCCTCTCCCCCATCCCGGGGCAATCAAGCACCACTGCAGTAACTGCGCAGATGGGAACCAGAGGCAGCAAAGGTAGCTGTCCTGGAACAGTACTCCGTAGTGGTCATGTACTCCGTACCTCATGAGCCTCCTCCTGCTCCTCCTCCAGGCGATGTCGTGTCATTTTTGAAGCCGCGCCGTCCCCTTCTCCTCTGCCTCCACCCCTTTCCCATCCCATCCCATCCCATCCCATCTCCATCCATCCCAACAACTACATCGCATCCCATCTTCCTCCGACGCGGACCCGGAACTTGGACCTCCTTCCCCCCTCTGTGCTTGTCTTTATTCAACGCGCTCGCTCACGCAACCCTTTTTATTCTCTTCCAACGCCTCACCTCTGTGAATACCAGCACGGCAAGCCTAGCACAAGCTGAAAGAAAGGCACACTCTCTTTGTTCCCAGCTGTACTTAATTTTTTCAGACCCCGACTACCCCGTCAAAGCTCAGGTTGTCACCACTTCCTGACTCGACCCGAGAAACGTCTACGCCCTCATCCGGTCCATCACACTCGCTTGTCTGCACGCGCGCACCTTGTTGGAAGCCATCGCGTCTCCCTTACCTCCCTCGACAGGACACGATCCAATTCTACACATACCAATACCTCCAAGATGAAGGGTGAGTAACCCCCTCCTTCCCTGTGGCTGCGGCTCCAGCTCCAGCTTCCGCCCACGCCTGTCTGCCACCCCGCGATTTGCAACGGCCCGGCAGGCGCAATTCGCTCCCACGATGCAGCTGCTGACCCTCAACAGCCATTATTCTCGTCGGCGGCTTCGGCACCCGTCTTCGCCCTCTCGTACGACCTCCCTCCCCCTGACGCGCGGCATCCCGAAGATCGCGAGCCACACCCGACGTGACACTGACCTCCGATAGACCCTCACCCTCCCCAAGCCCCTGGTCGAGTTCGCCAACAAGCCCATGATCGAGCACCAGATCGAGGCCCTGGCCGCCGCGGGCGTCACCGACGTCGTCCTCGCCGTCAACTACCGCCCTGAGGTCATGGAGAAGCACCTCGCAGAGGTGGGTACACCCTTTGGCAAAATGAAACCTTCTCCCCGTTCCTGCCGCTGACGCAAATCCCGCAACAGTACGAGAAGAGGTTTGGCCTCAACATCACCTTCTCCGTCGAGACGGAGCCCCTCGACACGGCCGGCCCCCTGAAGCTGGCCGAGCACATCCTCGCCAAGGACGACTCGCCCTTCTTCGTCCTCAACTCGGACGTCATCTGCGACTTCCCCTTCAAGGAGCTCGCCGCCTACCACAAGGCCCACGGCGACGAGGGCACCATCGTCGTCACAAAGGTCGAGGAGCCCTCCAAGTACGGCGTCGTTGTCCACAAGCCCGGCCACGCCTCCAAGATCGACCGCTTCGTCGAGAAGCCCGTCGAGTTCGTCGGCAACCGCATCAACGCCGGCATGTACATCCTCAACACGAGCGTCCTCAAGCGCATCGAGCTGCGCCCCACCTCCATCGAGAAGGAGACCTTCCCCGCCATCGTCCGCGACGGCCAGCTGCACAGCTTCGACCTGCCCGGCTTCTGGATGGACGTCGGCCAGCCCAAGGACTTCCTCACCGGCACCTGCCTGTACCTGACCTCCCTCACCAAGCAGGGCTCCAACCTGCTGGCCCCGCCCTCGGAGCCCTACGTCCACGCCGGCAACGTCCTCATCGACCCCTCCGCCAAGATCGGCAAGCACTGCAAGATCGGCCCCAACGTCACCATCGGCCCCAACGTCGTCGTCGGCGACGGCTGCCGCCTGCAGCGCTGCGTCCTGCTCCCCGGCTCCAAGGTCAAGGACCACGCCTGGGTCAAGAGCACCATCGTCGGCTGGAACAGCACCGTCGGCAAGTGGGCCCGCCTCGAGAACGTCACCGTCCTCGGCGACGACGTCACCATCGGCGACGAGATCTACGTCAACGGCGGCAGCATCCTCCCTCACAAGAGCATCAAGGCCAACGTCGACATTCCCGCCATCATCATGTAAACGGTCGACACACCACACGAACAACACAACCCTACACCAGGCCTCGAACGACTATACCCCCGCGGGGCTCCCTCCCCGAAGCAGAGCTCTTTTATACTTTTCTTGTCCGCGCGCGTGCGCCCCTGTTCTTATCGACCTTCTAATTCCAAGTCGCGATACGATTCACACCACTCCACTCACGAAGTCTCGAGAGCTTTCAAGAAGGGGGGAGGGGAACGGGCGGAAACCAAATCATTGTTTTGGCTGGCGTCGGCATAACCGGGAGGGGACGGAAATCATTTGGCGAGCACGAAAAAGCAATTGGCTTTGCAATGTTTTTTTTTTTTTTTTTGAGACCCATTGAACCCTTTTTTTTTCTTCCTTGGGAAAGATGGATTTTGTCCCCACGTTTTCGCTACGATTGCAGAGACGATGGCTGAACGTGTTTGTGGATGGAGGACACGTGCCGTCGGGACGGAAGGGATCCCCCACCCCGCCTCTCGGATTGTGGGGATTCATCCGAGACAGATGACAATAAAGATGATACCTGTGGATTGAGGCCCCTTCGTGAGTGATCCGATTGTTGTTGTGCATTTACTACGTCCAGTCACGCGACCGTCGGACGATTTGCCGACGCATGATGGGTGACCTCGGACGGTAGCTGTGGTAGGATGGAGAAGGATGATTGCATGTGAAGAGGTATCTTGCCGTCTAACCAAAGCTACCGATGTGGCGACACTTCTATTTTGTCTACAGAATAACTCCTTTTTCCCAAGACGTCTCCTTTTTTGACAGTCATCACCAAAACGCCGAATTCACTCGTTGTCGCGCACCCACCCCCTCGACATCTCCACGGCCTGCCCCCACTTCCTGTACATCCTCTCGCTCGTCTCCCGGTCCTTGCAGGGGTGAAAGACGCGACGCCCCGTCTGGTTGACCTCTCTCAGGTCCTCGAGCTCGTTCCAGACGCCCAGGGCCAGGCCCGCGGCGATGGCGGCGCCGAGGGCGGTGGTCTCGCGCATGGCGGGGCGGTCGACGCGGATCCCGCTGACGTCGGCCTGGGTCTGCATGCAGAGGTCCGAGTTGGAGAGGCCGCCGTCGACGGCGAGGGACTCGAGAGCGTGGCCCGAGTCGGCGGCCATGGCGTCGAGGATCGCTTTCGTCTGGTAGCAGGTTGCTTCGAGGGTCGCGCGGGCGATGTGGCCTTTTTGGGTGTGGGCGGTTAGGCCGACTGGGAGTGTTAGCGAGGAACGGAGAGATGGAGGTAGGAGAGGGAGTGACGTACAGAGCGTGCCCTTGGCGTCGTCGATCCAGTACGGGGCGAAGAGGCCGCTGAAGGCGGTGACGAAGAAGACGCCGCCGTTGTCCGGGACCGTCTCGGCGAGCGCCGAGATGCGGGAGGCGTCGTCGACGAAGGACAGGTTCTTGACGAGGAACTTCACCCCCGAGCCGGCCACCGCGACGCTGCCCTCCAGAGCGTACACGGGCTTCCGGCCCTTGCCGAAGTCGTAGGCGACGGTGGCGAGCAGCCCCGACTTGGAGATGACGGGCTCGTGGCCGACGTTGTAGAGGAGGAAGCAGCCCGTGCCGTAGGTGTTCTTGGCCTGGCCGGGGGAGAAGCCGCACTGGCCGACGAGGGCGGAGGACTGGTCGCCCAGGCAGCCCGCGATGGGGACGCCCGCGAGCGGACCGGAGGCGATGGAGCCGAAGGCCGTGGAGGAGGAGGAGGGGACGATGCGCGGGAGGCGGAGCTTGGACCGGTCGATGCCGAAGAAGGAGAGGAGGGACTCGTCGTAGGTCAAGGAGCGGAGGTTCATGAACATGGTGCGGGAGGCGTTGGTGGAGTCGGTGACGTGGACGGCGTCGCTGCCCTTGGAGGCGCCGCCGTTGAGGCGGTAGATGAGCCACGAGTCTACCGTGCCGAAGGCGAGGCGGCCTGCGTCGTAGGCCTCGCGCACGCGGGGCACGTTGTCGAGGAGCCAGCGGAGCTTGACGCTGGAGGGGTAGGTGGAGAGGGGCAGGCCGCAGAGGTCCTGGAGGGTGTCGGCGCCGTGCTTCCCGCGGAGGTCGCGGACTAGGGAGGCGGTGCGGGTGTCGGGCCAGGCGACGGCGTTGTGGACGGGCTCTCCCGTCTCGGCGTCCCAGAGGACTGTGGTCTCGCGCTGGTTGGTGATGCCGACGCCGCGGATGGCGGAGAGCGGGTGTCCCAGGGCGAGGAACTTGGAGGTTGCCTCCGCGACGCACGTCTCGACGGAGGCGAGGAGCTCGAGGGGGTCCTGCTCGTGCCACCCGGGGCGGGGGTAGCGGTTCTCGAACTCGACCTGGTGGGAGGCGACGGGGTCGCCGCGGCCGTCGAAGATGATGAAGCGCGTCGAGGTGGTGCCCTGGTCGATGCTGCCGACGAACCAGTGCTCCTTCAGCTCCTCGGCGGTCTCGGTGATGCCGGCGGGGAGGTGCTCTTCCGGTTCGGCGGCCACGCGCGGGCGCTTGGGGTCTCTTTGCTCGGCCATTGTGTGATTTCTGTGGAGGTGAGTTTAGAGGGGGGAGGTAAGGTGTGTTCGAGAGATTTAAAAGACGGGAGGACAGGGAGGGATGGAGACTGGGGTGGGGGGAGGTATCACGAGGCGCGCAAATTGACCCCGGAGACACTAGCACTTCGTCCGCAGGAGCCGGGAGAGAGAACGAGACTGGAGCACACCCTTACGGCGGGGCAAACGGGGACGAGTCGGGATCGCGAGACTGGGGAGAAATAGACTGGAGGTGCGGTGTTTTTCGGAGGAAGAGGGTACCTAGCTAAATATACCGTCGGCCGAGGGCTGGGGCTAGCGGCGGTCTCGGGACGTCTGGCCCGCGTCGTCCCGGCCGTCTGGGGGTGAAAGAGGCGGGCGTGCGGGAGAAGTCGTGGAGGGACGATGGCGGTCGCGTCTAATACAGCAACCGTCGTCGTCCTCGGGCGGCTCCTGGCGTTGCTGCTCCTTCCCAGGGTCCACGACCCCGGCGGCAGCGGCAGCTTTGCGCCGGCGGTCGGGATGATGTCAGAGCGCGACGAGGAGGGCGGGGCGCGCTGATTGGAGGAAGAATTGAGGGGTTTCACGTCGGCGCGGAAGGAGAGACATGGCTGCTGCTGCTGCCGCTGCTGCCACCGTACCTTCCTCGTTGCTGTTGTCGTCGACGCCAAGCTCTGCCTCGGTGAGCGACTCACCGGTGCCGGACTGCTGGTTTTTGGGGAGGGGATTCTGGGGAGCTTCGGGGGACGCATGATCGGTTCGTCGGTAATGCGCATATGTGTGTGTGCATTCTGCGTTGGATTGGGATTGGGCGTGGGGGGGGCTGTTTGGCCCGCGACAGCGTGTCCGATTCGCATCTTGGTGGGGCCTTTCGGGCGCCTCGGGGTTCTGATACCGAGATTTGCTGCAGGGGCCTCCAGGCGATGGAGATGCTGGGCGATGAGATGTGGGCCTTTACCGAGGTGAGCGGTGAGCGGTGAGCTCGGTGAGGGGTCATCATGTACACCCGTCTCGACGTTTGTTTGTCCATTGTGCGCTTGAAACAATGGGAGAGTGATTTGGGTATGAGTCCCAAAGACCTGAAGAGACCCCAATGGTTTGTTGTTTCGGAATATGGTCTGTCCCTTTGCAGCTGGCGATGGGGCAGTCACGACTGGTACCGTATCTCAATTGTTCCTTCCATACACCCCGCGATGAACTAACAAACTTAGAAGTCACTACTACATGAAGTTCATCGGGCAGGAATGGAGTTTAAGTCTCGATACGGGCATCCTAAGTAGGTGCCTTGGGCAATTGGGTTGTATCTAGACAAGAGCCCTGAGCATACTTCCTTCCTCCATCGAGTTCAATTCGTTCTTTTCCTCTCCCAGATTCCTAGCCTAACCACCATCCGGTTGCATCTTCACAACACAACCCATCACAGACAGCCATCATCACAATCGAGCCATCACCAACAGCCATCGCCACAACACGAAACATCGCAAACAGCTTGCTGATTAGTATTGGAAACCACCATCATCTAGCGTAGGTCTCAGCTCGCCGTCTTCAACGTCTAAAGGACCCGCTGACAGACCCCACGACAGAAACGCCATTACCCATCCACCCAAACAACAACCCTCAATCATGGCTCCGGCGTTGAGACGTCGCGCGGGCGAGAGCTCGGGGTCTGCTCAGAACCACATAGACGAAGACCAGTCATCCGGCGAGGAGACTCCTCTATCACGCTCAGAGATTAGAGCGGCTACCAAACTCCTCAAGTCCATAGTCCAGGCTCGTCCCGTGAGAGGTTCGCTGGACAAAGGAAAAGGGAAGGCACGGGAAGAGCCAGAGCCGAGGGGGAATAAGAGGAGCTTTGTGCCCATCAACCCAGAGAAAGCGACTAAAACAACCGCCGAGGACAGTTCCGGGGAAAGATCGCTCGAGGAAGGGGAGATACGGGAGTCGCCGAAGAAGAAGCAGAGACGTTCTGTTTCACCGAGTAACTCTCGGTCAACGACCAGCTCTCTGTCAACGGCCAAATCTATATCACCGCCCAGCCATGTGGCGTCACCGACCGCAGACAAAACAAATGCAACACCCGCCGAAGACATTACCGCAGCAATCGAGAAAGAGGCACTCGCTTATGCTCAGGAGAAAGCATTGGTCGCCGCTCAGGCTCAGGAGAAAGCATCGGTCGCCACGCAAAGCAAACCCTTCCGCAGCGCCCCTACCCCCATCCCCAAGCCTGTCATCACTGCTGCATCCTTTGTCGAAGACCCAACGGCCAGGATCCCTCCGTCGACCGTGGATATCGACATGGAAGCCTTGATCGACGAGGAAAACAAAAGGGCAGCGTTAGACACCCCTTGGCAAATACCCTTCCCCCCTGACATGATTCCGCAAGCCAGCATCGGATCAGTCGAGCGGCTCGAACGGCTTCTCAACGTCAAAGTCTGGGTCGGCTACTTTCCTTCGAGTATCATGATCGGCCTCACCGAAAAGCAAAAGATGCTCCAAGCCTACAGCCCCTCGTACGTGGAGGACCATCTTGCCCTCAAATGGAAGGCGTGGGCAGTCATCTACGCCTGGACTTTCGAAGTGGAGCTTAGTCGCCGCAATAAGTCGATGGCTCGCGTCGACGCTGTCTCGTTCGCGCGCGAGTGGTTGGTGACAGAGGGCCTCGAGGCCAAAGAATTTGCGTTGGACGAGCACCGCGCCCGGGGACTGTTGGACGACGACCCAGATGGCGCAGAAGATGCGCTGTAAGCCAAGCGTCTTCGTTGACCGCCGGAGGAGAATCTTCCCTTCGGGTCGATCGCATTGTCGGAGGATGGGTAGCACGGGGCGAAGCTGCAGCTGCAGCTGCAGCAGCTCCGGCCAGGCGAATCGCGATGCGGTAGCTTCGGTCTTGGTACTTGTTTCTTATGAATATTCCTGGAGGAGGTGTGTGGATTGAGCCTTGAAGGCCAGAGAACAGACAAGTAGAGAGCATTCGTTCGTTTCAAGGCAGGCACTGTGCGGCTTTATCTCTGATGGTGCCATGCAATGTTGCTCTGTTGGTGGCGTGCATTGCTACTCTCTGTTGGTGACGTGCAGGTTCCTCTCTGTCGGTCGTCGGGTGCTATTCTCTGTTGGGGCAATGCTTTTCTTGTCGTGCCTATCTTGCCTCTTGCCTCTTGTCTCGCTGCCCGCTCATGGCCCCCAACGCCACGATGCATGTCGGCCGCTCTTCTCTGATGCGGCCGTATGACGCGATGGAGCCGGGAGACGGACCATGTTCCAACGTTGGTTCACGTGCATACAAGCGACCCTACTACAATGTCGAGGCGTCGATTCTCTCATGCACGGAAGCAACCCTACTCCGACCATCAGTTCCCCTCATGCAAAAGAGCTTGGAATGGACGGGGCGACGATTACTATAATGGTTTACGGCCGAGCGCAAAATCGACGAGTCGAATCTTCGTCTGTTGGCGGGTCGACGTCGCGACATCATCGCATCCACTTTGCATCCTGGAAATCAGGCAGCCGCGCTCTGCGACTCTTCAGGCTTCGACTCAACTGGGGCTCCATTCTGGATCCGGCCCCCAAACGGAAGCCTCTGCTACCCTGATCTTATCACCACCTCCGCCTCTTGCTCATCATCACCACACCGAAGCCGCCAATGACGGCCGAGAGCGGGCGGAGGCTGGTCCGGGAAGGCCATCGGTTCGGGGCTGGACTCTTTCGGATGGACCCTGTTGCCTTGCGTCTCTGCTTCCCTTTGTCCACTTTCGTGTTTGGTATTGTTCCCTACCCCCCTGCCACCATCCATGTATTCCCGTTGAAGATATCCATCCTATCAGGAATGCAGGCAGCCACCAACTACCGCCCGGTCGAGTCGAGGGGGCCCGGCTCCTTCGAACCAGGTGTTGAAAAAAAAAATCCCCCACGCCGAGACAAGATGACATACGGCCGTAAGCGCGGGCGTCCGCAATGCGGATCCGACCCATGTGTGACAGTGACAGTGGAAGGTTCCTGTCTCACTGTCGGACAGCCCTACGGCGGGGCTCAGCAATTACACCCCCCGGTCCGACAAGCGAAGGATTGCCAGCCGATGCGGCCGAGGTTTGCCGTATCATGGATCAGGCAGCGAGAGACGACACCGTGTGCGTTAGTCCGAGGAAGAGAGATAGCCTAGGAAGGGAGGCGGGACCCGGTATTTTGGGAAGGATTTCCGAAAGAGGAGTGAATCACGCTGCCATGGCGCAGTTGAGGCTACTACCTACTCGATGGGTAGGATCGAGGGCGGCGATTGGTCGGATTGCCGTCCGACAGGGCTGAGTTTCTCTGCTGACGGTGATGGGACTTTAGTAGGTCAATGACTGCCTTTTCGTAGTACTAGTGCTTGACGGGTAAACGGGGGTGCGGCTCCTGTTGACTCTTCGATGGACGACTGCCTTGGCGTCCCTTGCCAAATCCGCTTACAGAAGTTGTCCACTGTGGACTGTGGACTTGTGGATGTGATGTGGATGGGAAAAGTGACAAGCCTGTGACAGTGACAGCCTGCCTGTGAGCACTTACACGAGTGGCCACACCCCCTGCTCCTCCGGGAATGCAGCCACGCAAATTGCCTAATCGGGAAGTAGACCTGAGGAGGAGGAGGAGGCCAAACTCTGTGGACGGGTTAGCCAGGCCAGCAAGGTGCCAGCCATGGTTACTATGGTCCTGGTTGTATTACGCAAGTGAGAGGTAGTTAGGTAGTCAGTGAATGAGGGATCAGGAGGAAGGAGGGGGAGCAGAGCAGAGGGACGGCAAAGCGTATAAATGATGGATGGGATCCTGCTGGAAATGAGAGTTTCTTCTCGAATGGTGTGCAGCATCGATTCTTCCAAGTGGTCTTTTTGCAAAGATATTCACTATTGACTACTTACTACTCTGGCTACAATGTATCTCACCATGGAGGAATCTCTCAAGACCCAGGTACGTTACCAATATCCCAGGACCATGTCTCACATCACCATCTTCTAGAAACCCACTGACTCTCCGAAAAAAACAGGAACGGGAACCCCCCGCGGCCCATCCCCTCCCGCTCTCCTACCACCTCAAGACGATCTTCCTCTTCACGAAGAGCGACTTCAAGACCGTCGTCCTCCCACAGACCCTCTTCACCGTATCGAGCCTCTTAACGTCTGGCTTCCGCACCCTCGACACACACCCCAGCATCACATTCCCCACGGCCGCGTCCCTCCTCGCGCAAGCCGTGTTCTGGGTCTGGGCCTGCGTCCTGGTAGAAAGCATAGCCAACCAGCGCCTCCCGGACTCCGTCGTAGAAGACGCGGCCAACAAGCCCTGGCGTCCCCTCCCCGCGGGCCGACTCACGCAGGACCAGGCCCGCGACGCGGCGATGCGCGTGGTCCCCGGCGTGCTGGCCCTCGGCGCCGCGAGCGGGGCTTTTCGCGAGACGGCGGCGCTGCTGTGCATGGTCTGGATGTACAACGACCTCGGCGCCGCGAACGCGAGCATTTGGTGGCGGAACGCGGCCAACGCCGCGGGGCTGATGACCTTCTCCGCCGGAGCGACGGCCGTCGCGACGGGGCCTTTGGATTACGGCTTTTCTAACGGCTTGCCCTCCGACGCGGTGCAGTGGATTTTGGTTACCGGCGCGCTCATCATCACCACGATCCACGCGCAGGATTTGCCTGATGTCATTGGAGATGCGGCGCGCGGGCGGAGGACGATTCCGCTCGTCTACGGCGACGGGGTCGCGAGGTGGAGCCTCGCGGCGGGCGTGGCGGCGTGGTCCGTCGCCGTGCCGGCGTTCTGGGCGATGGGGGTGGTGGGGTACGTGCCTACTGTTGTTGTGGGCGCTGCGATGGTGTTTGGCACGCTGTGGAGGAGGACGCTGGAGGACGACGAGGTCGTTTGGAAGCTGTGGTGCCTCTGGGTTGGGATTATCTACCTGCTTCCTGGGTTCAAGGTTCTCGGGTTGGGGGCCTGTTGAATTCGGATGAGGGGTTGTTGAGTTTGGACGGAGTCAGGGGAGAATGCATAGAATAACCTTATTTTTTTTGATGTTTCCTCTTGAGCAGTGCGGCAAGAGGGGTGTTGGTGGTTTGGTTCGGCGTTGTTAAAATGGCGATGGAATGGGAGGTTAACAAGTGTCAACGGAGTTCAGTAACCAGGTCGTTAATGACTGGCAATACAATATGTCTAAAAGCTACTTGTTTTCTACCTTGGACGACCGGTTTTCCAACTTGGACTTTGGTTCGCAAAACTAATGACTACGGCGATGGCATCACAAACTCTTGTTCTCTGATGGCGACTTGCCAAAGGCTCATGATTTTGGCAAGAGCCAGACCAGAACAAGACCATCACCAACCTTCTAGACGAACGCCGCTTAAGCAGAGACCCCGGTCCGACGGTGTCTTGACAGGGCCAGTTAACCCGACTCTTGCCTCTGCTACTGTGCTAGGTATCCAAGCCAGCCCCAAAAGCAATGGCACCGGGCAGGCTTGAGTCGAAGAGTTAGAAAATCACCTGCCACGAGTGCCTCTGAGAACCGGTCCGAGGGTTGAGCGGACTCTGACATCCCCAAACCCTGACAGTGCGGCTCTGCAGGATCTCACCTCCCTCGTGCGACGACACGTGTAAAAGTGCCGAAGCTGTGTCTCACACGTCCACACACGCAAGTCGACAGGTCGGTGGCACTAAAGGCTTCGCGTCGGACGAGAAGAACGTTTCGGTATCACGACTTTTACGGCTAGATGAGGTGGGTAGGTGGATGTGCCCAGTGAAACATGTTTTCGCCCCTTCCGGCGGCGGGACTCGTGATCCCCAGGAAGGCGTCCTCCCTAGAGAACTATACTTTAAAGTTCTCTTTTCGTTTCGGACGTATTACAGCGTGCGTAATCGTGCGGGTTACTGACAAACTCGTATGTCGGGGGTAAGGGTAAACAAACAGTTTCCAGGGAACGGAGGAAACATCGGACTTACACCCTGGAGGCTGAGGGAGGTGTGCCACCGAAAACTCTTGCAGTACGAAACTCGTGATCCCTCAGGAAGCCTTCCTCCCTAGAGAACTCTACTTCAAAGTTCCCTTCTAGTCTATCGGACGTACTGACAGCGTGCGTAAGACGCCACGGATACACACGTCGCGGGGACGTCATGCTCTCTCCATGAAATTATACTTTAAAGTTCTCTTTTAGTCCGTCGGACGTGGCAACATATTACTTCAAAGTTCTTTTCTAGTCCATCGGACGTATCGCAGCGTGCGTACGACAACGCGATTGTTAGCACGCGGCGTGGCAAACGCACTAAACTTAGTTCTAGGCCAGAGATTTTGGTTCTAGGCCGGAGTAGGAAAAAAGACGGCTTCAAGAGGCGGAGGAAAGGCCGGGTGGCAACGGCTAGCTCGACCGCCACCCGGCGGGATCGGTGCGCCGGCGCCGTGGCACCTTGAGCATCGGCCGTGGGTGGAAAATACGGCCGATGGGATGTGGCACTGGGAGATATCGTTAGCAAAGGTTGGAGGATTGAGGCTCTGTAGGAAGGGCGGTGTGAGAATATCTTGGAGGATTGTTTGCATTGAGGGTGTGATGGCGCTATTTGGCGGGGGACTAAACGGGATGTATGGGATATCCATGGTACCGCCCGAGTAACGGTGATGACACAGTCTTGTATCATTCTTAGCTGTAGTTCCTCCGTCAACCTCGTTTCTCAACTGTGGACCGTTGGTTTTGCGTTAAATAGCTTTATGGACCGGAGTAGCAGCACTTATGATCTTGTGTTGAGGTATTGTATGACTCTGATGGCCTCCAGAGAGGGCAGAGTCAATAGACATGAGCTATTATGTGGAGATGCGACACAGTTAACGGGAATACCGCATGGCATTATTGGTTCTCTATCTTCAGTGTATCACGCATGCAGTGCGGATATTCTAATCACGCGTGCAGATATATCTATAGATATATATATATATATATATATCTAAAGATATATGTGCGGATGGTCTGAACACACATGTAATACGAATAGCTTGAACAGAATCAATGCTCGAAGGTAGGAAGCCTCCAGGTCGCCGGTCCTTGCTAGCTGGCCGGAGTAAGGGTCGACTGCGGCGAGGTTAATCTTTGAAGGTGGCAAAGAGACCATGGCAACACTGCCAGTGGTCTAGGACCTCCATCCGAGGCGACCCTCGTCGCAGCCATTATACGGCAGCTGGCCCACCGACTTCGAAGTGTCCAAGTGCTGTTTGCAGAGACTCCTGCATCCCATGGCCAGAAGTGATGGACTTGAAGTAGAGCCACGCCATGATGGAGCCGGAGATGATGCAAAGCGGGAGCTCGAGAAGGGTGTCGGCAAAGACGTGCTCGGGGCTGCCCGATAGCTTGCCGTGGATGACGAATGCGACGACGGTAGCAACCAGGGAGAAGCTTTTTGGAAACGGCTGTCAAATTTCAATCTTGTGCAGCTGGCCGGAAAAACATTGACATACCTGTATGGCCGTCTTGATTTCAAAGACCAGAAGACGCCGAGAAGGCAGCTAAATATTATATCGCAGCTGTAGATTCTGCGTGAAAGATGGTCAGATCGGACTCTGGATGATAGCCACGAGGGGAGCTGTAAACCGACATAGTCACATTCATGTCCTCCAACCCTCGGCCAGGGGTCCCGTATACGACGAACAGGGACGTTGCCATCGTGCCCACTGCCAGGATGCTTTGAAAGGCTGCTGCTTTATGGCGCATCTGAACGGCGAAGATGTGCGAGAAGCACTCGGACCTGCGGATACGACGGGAGTGTTAGGTAAATCCCTCCATCAAACGGGTACACCCCCAGGGCGCCGGCAACTCACCAGCCTTTCGGGGAATTCGATGGACATGGGGCGGGCGCCGCGGGCATGGCCCCGGGGTCGTGGGCCTGCATCTACAAGATGAAGGAAGGAAGACAAGGAATTGAAACTTCTCCGTATTCTCAAACAGACGGTCTTGTTCGTGGTGTCAAGGGTTCGGTGATATGGACTGTTATTTCGTGATGAGAGCTTGATGGGGGGAGGAGGGATTGCGTCCCTGGTGCCCAGGAGTAGGTATATTAGAGTCCAGAATGGCGAGCAAAATGCGAACCACTATCTGACGAAAGACATCTAAGCCACCCTCATGGATGCCTCTCCAGAAAGCCTGGTAATTGGGCATCTTCGTGTTGTTGGTTACACGTCCCCGACGTGGACGCCTCTGATTGCTCGCCTGATCCAGGCGGCCTCTCTTAGACCGGGAGGTAAAAGTCGGCTGCGCCCACGATCACCGACTACCAGATACATAACTTGAACGACGAAGTAAGCAGAGCGGCAATTTTAGCTGTCCGCTCTACCATTGCAACAAGATCCCGCCTTTCGCCCATCTCTTCGCCCACCTCTTCGCCCACCTTTCGTCCACCTTTAGTTTTCCCTCTGTCTCGCGGTCATCATCGAAGTGAGCCGTTAAGCCACTTTCCCTTCACGATGAAGAAGCTCTCAAACTCCAGAGGCTTCACTAGAATGACAAGCTGGTGTGCATCTGCGCCTACACGAGGGAGCGTTCCTGTCTCGGCAGGGTCGGATTACGAGGCAAACTACGAATGCGACCCCGTCGCCGTCGACCCGCCCTACTACGCTTACCCACAAATCTACTTGGAGCAACATATCCCATCTTATTACAACGATGAGGATTACTTCAGCGCGCCTTACACCGACGACAACGCAAGGAAGGCGGCAGTCATGCCGAAGATACTTTCGCAAGCCGTTGCCTTGCCGAGCGCTGCCGTAATGTGGTCATACCACAGATCCGGCAACATATGCGGGCTCCCAAAGAACGATCTTACAGCGCATGGAACAACGTTCCGGGGCGCTGAATACGATCCTCGCAACATATCAGCCGAGGTACGTTGGATTCATTGCCCGTGAAGAACTTAGCTGATTAGGATCCTCATTCCAGATACTAAGGCTCATCGGGAATCCGCCCCCCGAGGCCTTCCTCATATCAATGCTGGCGTACGGAGCTGGCATAGCAACATTGTACCATATCAATCGACGAGATAGATACCAGGACGCCGCGCTGGCAGTCGGGATAACGGCCGCGTTCGGAGTGGGGTCGCTCCTCGGCGAGGACGCGCGATCCATCTTCCTGCGCATACTCCCCTTCACCGTGCTGGCGATTCTCGCACTCAGCGGGCTGGCCCATCAACTTGGGCGCTGGATATTCTGGCAGCTCAAGGCGAACATGGAACGGGAGAATCCCCTTCCCGGTAAACTGGATATCCTAGACTGCTAACTGGCCAGTGGGAGGACATCTCTCTGCTGGGTGGGATAACAGACAATGATCCTTCCGGCTGGAGCAACTCTTGGGTTTCTTAAGTGTCTTTTGGATAGTGGTTTATTTTGTTAGATTGCTCGTCTTGTTATGTGCAATGATACTTCGTCATCCTGAATAAGTGCAGTGTTTAAACTTGGAAATCGTAGTAGTAGTTCGGATAGTACACCCGGGCGCTGGGACCACATGGAGTTCACCGAGCTCACCGAAAATGCCCCACCAACCCCTCCACAGGTACCTCAGTACACTGCAGCTACGTAACCTCCAGCTCAATCCCCGTCGCAATCGCAACTCTCCATCTCCATCATCACCAACCATGACGACGACAACCTCCCCCTTCCCCTTCCCGCGGGAGTACTCCTTCCCCCCCTTCTTCACCCGCCAAACGAACCTCACAACCCACCACGCCCAGCTGGTGAAGTGGTCCGACCTGATCCTCTCCTACTGCCGCCACAACCGCATCTTCAAGCTCTCCCTCGCCGCCGCCATCCCCTCCGCCCTGTCCTCCCTCCCGCACCCGCTACCGAACAACCCTTCGTCGTCATCCTCCCCAGCACCGGGCGACTCCATCCTCGCTTCGGGCAACGGAACCTCCGCGTCGGCGGCAGCGGCGCCGGAGGAGCTCTTCCACAACAAGACGCTCAACAAGCGCCTCTCCCTCGCCGACGCGCGCGACGTGCTGGACTTCATGCGGAAAGAAGGCAGGGCGGAGCCGCTGTCCGGATCGGCGGACGTGTTCTGGGTGTACTGGCGCACGCCGGACGAGTGGGCTGCCGCGGTGGAGGGGTGGATCGACGAGACGGCGCAGAAGGGGGTTGTGATGACGCTTTACGAGCTCACCGAGGGCGAGGGCACGCGGGGGACGGGTGAGTTGCTATATTTCCCTCTGTGTGCGTTGACAGAGAAGCAACGGCTGACGATGCACTGTACAGAGTTCCACGGCCTCGATCCCGAGCTTTTGCAAAAGGCGCTGCAGGTCCTGGTCAAGCGCGGCAAAGCGCAGATCTTTGGGCAGGAGGACTCGCAGGGCGTCAAGTTCTTTTGATATCTATATGGTCTCCAGGTCTCCAGGCCTCCAGGCCTTCACGTTCCCGACGATGCGACGATGAATGACGGGGAGGTCCCAGTGATGCTAGCGCTTCCTTTCTTTTGCTAATCTCCAACAACGAACAAGAAAAGACAAGACGTGACGACGTTTCATACATTATACCTCCCAGGGGGGGACGGAACGAATACCCTCCCCCGATGCTTCAAAAAACCCCTTCAACTCCATGCAGCGAGGCGCGCGGGCCGTATATATACAAGAGGGTCCCAAGAGAGCTCCAAAAAAAAAAAAAAAGGCCAACCCACAGTCAACCCACAGAGGGCGACACCGCCCGGCTAGTCCTTTTGGTTCCAGAAATTCGACACGAGGTACTTCTCATCGAACGTCACCTGCTGCCTCATGGCGACGTCGAGCAGCCAGTCGGCGGCGACGATGCGCGGCTCCATGTGGCCCTTGCGCGCCATGTCCTCGAACTTCGGCCAGAGGGCGCGCTCGGCGGCGCTGTTGGAGCTGAGAAGATATACAGGCTCGGCCGGGGCACCGCCGTCCTCCTCCTCGGTCGTCGGCTTGATGGTCGTGCCGCTGCGCGCGCGGTACAGCTTGAACATGGCGCCGTTGGCCTCGGCGATGGCGCGGTAGCTGTCGGGCCCGTTGGTGATCTCGGCCGTGCAGTAGATGGGCACCGTCCAGAGGAGCTTGCCGAGGTTGGCCCGCGCGCGCGACACGGCCGTCTCGATGCTGACGCCGAACCGCTTCTCGTTCTCGTCGTCCTTGAGGAGGAAGCCCTCCGGGTCCGGCGCCTCGCCCGAGTCGAGCGCCTCGTCGATGAACTTGGACGAGAGGATCGTGGGGCCCTTGGCCAGCGTTTTGAGGAACTTGACCGTGCGCACCATGTGCGGCGCCGCGAGGTAGTCGCACGCCTTGTCTTCCTGGACGATGAGGATGCCCATGTCGCGAAGTTTTCTCTGCAGGGTGTGTTAGTGAGCGTTCGAGATAGGAAATGAATAGACCGACGTACCCTCTCCTGGTCCTCCTTTGACTTGTTATTGACCCATCTCGTGAACCCGGTCAGGATGACCCTCATCTCGACGTCGGGGCGCGACGTCCTCCGCTTCTTGGCGGGCCGCTTCTCCTGCTCGTCGTCGTCCGCGGGCCGCAGCGGGCTCGACGTCCGGCCGCGTTCCCGGTCGATCTGGTCCGCGGCGCGCTTGCCGCCCCACGGGTGGCCGTCCTTGGTGCGCTTCTTCTCCTTCTCGTACAGGGCGATGTCCGGGGCGATGCGTTGCAGGTTGGTGAGCGCCTTGCTCTTGGCGCTGCGGCTGCCCGTCGACACGACCGAGGGCGTGTCGTTCTCCTTGCCGCGGGCGCCCTTCTTGGGGCGGATGGGCGTCATGAAGCTATCGTCGACCACCTCGTCGTCCTTCTTGGGCTCCTCCTGGCGGCCGATGACGACGCCCTCGGCGGGGCCGTGGTTGAACGAGTTCTCCTGCGCGGCCTCGAGGATCTGGCGCTTCCGCTTCGCGGCGGGGGAGAGCTTCTCGTCGCCGCCCGGGTAGTACGTCTCCCGCAGCCTGTACTCGTCGAAAAAGGTGCGGCCGATAACCTCGCCCAGGTTCGTCCGCGCGGGGAAGTGGGTGTACTTGGGCACGCTGACCCTCTGCATCTCGCACTTGGCGTAGCTCTCCTCGATCCACAGGTGGTTGACCGTCTCGATGTTCCAGTCCTTGGCGGCCTCGTACTTCTCGCTGCTGCTGCGGGCCGTGATGAGGTGCGTGTTCTCGGCCTTCATCGTCTTGGTGTACTCGGCGCCGGAGGCGCGGATGAGGCTCTCGAGGTATACGCGGGCGTCGCCGCCGTAGTTGGAGACGGCGATCTTAAGGCCCTGAAAGCCCGGGATGCCGCTCCTGGGGACCGGGTAGTGGAGCAGGCGGCGGTGCGGCGACGTCCACTTGTTGTGGGTGATGAGGTAGTAGAGCCACGAGAGGTTGCCGACGTCCTTGCCGGACTGGGCGGCCTCGACGTAGTCCTTGCCGTCGCGGAAGTGGCAGACGAAGTAGTCGCAGTCGGCCACCTTCTTGACGATGCGGCCGCCGCCGTTGATGACGAGCTGCTTGACGATATCGAGCGATCGCGCGGTTATGGCGAGGTCCGGCCCCAGCATGACGCCCTTGCCCTGGAATATGGTGGCGGGCTGGCGGCCCTCGGCAACGTAGTTGGGCGTCGTCGACGTCGCGCCCTGGAGCTCGTCGTGCCGCGGCATCGGCACTGCAGTCTGGAGCTCGGGTTTTCGCAGGATTTCGGGGTCGGGTAGCATGTAGGGGCCCTCGTCGATCCGCCGGCCGAGCTTGAAGCAGTCTTCGAACCTGTGGTGGCACGTCAGCGGTCGTCCATTGAGAGACTGTGGGCGGCAGAACTGACCAGTGCGGGAGGACAATCTTGACCTTCAGCCCCTTCTCCTGGACGATGCGGCACTTGGGGTGGTCCATGGTCAGGGCGCAGACGTGCGTCGTCTGCCTCGTGACGTCGGCGCTCTCGTTGCCGCCCATGGCGAGGGTGGCGCCGGCGATGGTCTCCTTGTCGATGACGGGCAGGTCGGCGCAGGTGATGGTGACCTTGGAGAAGAACATGCGCGGGTCGGGCGAGTAGGGGCGGACCTGGGCCTGCTTGTTGCGGTGGATGGAGGCCTTGATCCAGTTGGACGTCACGACGGGGATCATGTAGGCCTGGGTCTCGGTGAACTGGGCAAAGTCGATGGTGTTGGAGACGATGTGGGTGACCTGCTCGAGGCGGAGGGAGCCATCGCGTCGGGGCTCGACGACCTCGCCGCCGCGCTTAGTGACGATCTCGGAGAGCTCGCTGACCTCCTTGGGTGCCAGGTCGGCGCTCGGCACGAAGGCCAGCGTGCAGTCCGCGAACAAGCGATCTGCCATGATTGAGGGTGGTGGTTTTGGTGTTGCGAAGCATGCAATTGGGTTTGTCGAGCCGGTCGGCTTGCAGTCGAGGTCAAGGCATGCAGCGGAGGGGCGAGGGGAGTGCGTGATGTGGCGGTGGAGGTGTGTGTCAATGGAAGGCGATCGATTTTATTGTTTCTGATGGACGCGCTCTGGCGACGCGAATAGGGAACGCGAATTGGTTGGGTAGTCACATGGCGTACAGGTACATCCCTGTCGGTGGACATCGCGGCGCGGTGGAAGTCCCTGTACTTGTGTCGCGAAGATAACGCGTCCACTAATGTAGCCGTTAAAGTGCCCTGTTAGACGCCGTCGCCGAGCTACAGCGGTTGCAGCGGCAGCGGCGGCGGCTGTAGACGAATACAACACAACGAGCAACGCTTACTGTCGATTAGATACAACCTCATGAAACGTTGGATTTTGACTACATGTCTTGATTACTATGGGATTGTTTCCAACATCTACAGCATGTCTTGATATCTACATCATTTCAACATCTACAACGCGTACGAGTCAACGATCATCAAGTGATGATAGCCCTCAAAGACTCGCCTTGATCAGGTCAGCGGCCTTCTCGGCAATCGCGTACACCGTCGCCTGCGGGTTGGCGCGCACAGTAATAGGCACGATACTCGCGTCGGCCACCCTCAGGTTGCGGATGCCGTGGACGCGCAGCTTCTCGTCGACGACTCCGCCGAGCCCGCGCGGCATCATGGAGCAGGTGCCCGTGAAGTGATGGGCGCCGACCGCCGTCTCGCGCACAAACTTCTTGGCCTCCTCGAGGTCGGTCAGAGGGGCCGCCGGCACGCGCTTTCCACCGGCCTTGAGCTGGCTGCGGAGCGGCTCGCTGGAAACAATCTTCTCGACGAGCTGGACGTGCCTCGCCAGCACCTCGACGTCGAGCGGGTGCGACAGGTAGGCCGGGTCGATGGCCACGGCGGGCGACTCGAGGGACGCCGAGGTGATGTGGCTCGAGCCGCGGGAGAGCGGGTGGGCGAGGAGCAGACCGAAGGTGAAGTACTTCTCGTCGCCGGCGGGCGGCGGCGCCATGCTGCCGTTGGGTCCGAACAGGGCGTACCCCGGGAAGGAGAGGTAGTACGCTGATGGCTCCGACGGCGATGTGAGCACCGATCGGACGAACTTCTGGATGGCAGTGGTGAAGCCGGGTGTTGCCGTTGTTTTGGGGCCCTCAAGCGTGTCCAGGAGCTGGGCAACCTCCTCAGAGTCTGGCAGCGGCAGCTGGGCCGTGGCGGAGGTGCCGCTGCGGGCAAAGGGGCCGGAACCCTTGCCGTACGCCTCCATGGCAGCGCCGACGGCGGCGGGGTCCTGGCGGACGATGCCGTCCATGGTATCGTGCTCCGGCAGCGCCTCAAACGCCGCGCCGACCATGACGTGGTTCTGCAGGTTCTCGCCGACGTGCGGGTTGTCGAGCACAACGTCGATGCCGAGGCCGCGGAGGAGCTCGCCGTTACCGACGCCGGAAAGTTCCAGCAGGCGGGGCGAGTTGAGCGTGCCGGCGGTCAAGATTACTTCTCTTCGCGCCGTCGCCGTCTTCTTCTCGCCGTCCTTGGTGTACTGGACGCCCTCCGCGACCACATCACCCGCGTCCGTCTTGAAGACAATCTTCTCGACCAGCGCCCCGGTGACGACGGTCAGATTCGACCGCTCCTTGGCCGCCTGGAGATACGCGCTGCCGGCGTAGCTTCTCGTCTTAGTCGCCGAGTCTACGGTGTCCGGGGTGATGCTGCTGCCGACGCCCTGCCCGCTCAGGGGGTCGCACACGTCCGGGAAGCCCAGCGTGCGGATGGTGTCCTGCCAGACCTTCGGCCAGAAGGACTCGGCGTTGTCCGGCAGGGACAGCTTCAGAGGACCGCTCTGCGCCTCGTCAGAGGCAATGGAGTAGGCCTTCTTCTGCGCCGCGCTGAACGAAGCCCACTCCCAGCCCGGGTTGCCCAGGCCGGCCCACGCCTCGACGTTGGACCGGGTGGTGACGGTGAAGGAGAGGCCGTTGAGCGCGCCCGAGCCGCCGAGGAGACGACCTTGGGGCACGCCGATCTCACGTCCGCCCAGGCCGGCCTGCATCGGTGTTAGTAAAGCCAGCTCCGTGATGGTGTATCATCTGGTAGACTCACCTGGGGAACCGTCTTGAACTGCCAGTCGGACGGCGTGTTGACGAGACTGGGGCCCAGCGCGGGAATGTTCACCCGCGGGTCCGCCGTCTGGTCCTCGCCGGCCTCGAGCACCAGCACCTGGATGTCCGGGTTCTCGGACAGGCGGGCGGCCACTACGAGGCCGGACACGCCGCCGCCGACGATGACGAAGTCGTATGTTGTTGCAGACATTGTGACAAGAGATTGTGAGATGAGATTGCTGGAAGCGAGTGTTTCCGCAGATGAGCCGTTCTCGCGGACTCCGGCGTCTGTTAAATCATGACGGGCGAGGCGTCTTGAGCCGCTACGTGTACCTTTGCGGCACCATTGTCCATCTGCGGCACAGCAACGCAGCTGGTAGCGGTCTTGTCATCAATGCGAGGCGCGAGGAGGCACCCGGGGGGCCGGCATCTCCCAGTCCCCCGCGGCGACCGTATCGCACCATCCCACGGCACCATCCCACGGAACCAGGTCGACCAACCGCTTTGGGTACCGTTGGGAACCAGGTTCCACCGCAGGGTCGCAGCCGTTGCAACGGTGCTTTGCTGCACCTCGTCCTGCCACCATGGGCCTTGCATGTCTGGACGACGCAGGACCCATCCGTTTGCGCACCCCGGGACCCCTCCCTGGTCGACGAGTCGTGCGCGGCCCCGACAGGGGTGGTCCCCGGCAGGCCCGGCAGGTCTCAGCAAGGTGATCCGGATATCAAGGTTATCGGGATGACCCATGGATCACACGCGAAGCGAAGGCGTAGCAAAAGTGTAGATGTACTCTTGATCAACAGGTACACATTCGTTTTGCTGCGTGGGATTATAGTCCGCAAGATGCGTGGCGATTTGCAATCCAGGCATTGGATACTAGTCAGTCACGCAGGCCATCTGCCGGATGCGTCACAATCAGGTAGCTCGGGCAAGCAGACGGTCCCGGATGGAGCTAGACCCAGCGGTGCTAGAGCCGTGGCCCATGGGCGTTTCGATATTCGCTCGACTGGCCGGCAGATGTGTAGGGGGCAGGTCGAAGTCGACTTGAAAGAAGGTCCTTGAGCGTCCTGCTGTTATCGCGTTCCCGTGAAGTTCGTTTCTCTGAAGCAACTCTGCACCAACCAGCAAAGACCTTTTCGAGATGACCGTGTTATCGAGCGACTCCAGCCTGCGAGGCGCGCTCCTCTGCGGCCTCGGGCTGCTCTGCGGCTTCGCCGCCCACCACGGGCTCTTCATCCACGGCGAGTGGCATGTGCAGGCGCCCCAGATCGTCCTAGGACATGTCTGGTTCTTCTTCTGCTTCGTCGCCGCGAGCGTCTACTACGAGGGCTCTGCCATCGGCGAGGCCTCGCGGGCGCTCCTCATCCTCTCCGCCGGCTACGTCCCCGGCCTGCTGGCCAGCATCGTGCTGTACAGGCTCTTCTTCCACCGCCTCACGAGGGCCGGCTTCCGCGGGCCGTGGTACGCCCGCGTCAGCAAGCTGTGGCACGTCTGGGCGGCCCGGGACTGCAAGAACCACCTCGTGCTGGAGAAGCTTCACGAGCAGTACGGCGACTTTGTCAGGACGGGTGAGAGAATCATGATGCATATACCGTTGTCAATGCTAACTCTGAACCAGGACCCAGCGAAATCACCGTCTTCCACCCGGGAGTCTTCATGGGCGTCGACGGCCCGCGGTCCGAGTGCATCAAGGCCGAGTGGTACGACATCCTCCACCCGGACCGGGCCCTCGTCACGACCCGCGTCAAGCCCATCCACGCCGCCCGCCGTCGCGAGTGGAACCGCGGCTTCTCCGCCCAGGCCCTCGTCCAGCACGAGTCCAAGATCCTCAAGTACATCGAGCAGCTCGACAGCTGCATCGCCGCCGACGCCGCCGCCGGCGTCGCCTCCGAGGTGCGCAACCTCTTCTTCTGGTTCGGCTTCGACGTCATGGGTGATTTCGTGTTCAGCAAGTCGTTTGACATGCTGCACCAGCAGCAGTGGCATCACATTATTGTCAGGCTGCAGCGCGCCCTGTCGCTGTTGGGTCCGTTTAGTCCCGCGCCGTGGCTGATTCAGGTCGGGTTCAAGCTCGCGCCACGAGTGGGTGTTTTGAGGGACTGGTTTGATATGGTGGAGTGGTGCGAGCGGCAGATGAGGGCCAGGCTGGACGACGAGAAGCCCAAGCCCGCCGTGCCGGATCTGGCGTATTACCTGATGGAGATGGATGACGGGCAGACCGGGATGCAGGACCGACTTACATGGTTATTTGGTGATAGTCTGCTCGCCATCGTGGCTGGAAGGTAAGCAAGCGTACTCCGGACAATTATAAGACGATGCTAACGACCGCAGCGAACCTACCGCCGCCGCGCTCATCGGAGTGTTCTGCGAGCTGGCCAAGCAACCGCACCACGCCGAGCAGATCTACGACGAGCTGAGGGACGTCGACATAACGGATCTCAAGACGCTCACCAGCCTGCCGCACCTCAACGCCGTCATCAACGAGGGTCTCCGTCTGTATCCGGCGCTGCTGACCGGCGGGGCCAGGAAGACGACCGAGAACGGCGCGACGATCGGCGGCGTCTTCATCCCGGCCGACACGACCATCATCGCGCCCCGCCACGTGATATCCAGGAGTAAGTGCCGTTCCGCGATCAGATCCCTTCGCCCTACTGTACGCCCTACTAACCCGTCCACCAGGAGAGGACTGCTTCGAGCGCGCTGGGGAGTTCATCCCCGAGAGATGGAGCACCAGGCCGGAGATGGTACGCAACGCGGCCGCCTTCGCGCCGTTTGGAACAGGTACGTGGAGAACTCCCACAATCCGGGAATGCTGGCTGACTTTCCTGCAGGCCACCACAGCTGCCTCGGCCGCTTCCTCGCGACGGACACGATGAGGTTCGTCGTCGCGAGGTTGGTCAAAAAGTACCGCTTCCGCCTCGCCCCGGGGGAGACGGGCACCCGCGTCTTCGACGAGATCCGGGACCAGTTCACGTCCAACCCGGGGCCCCTGTCCCTCTGTTTCGAACTTCGGTGAAGGAAGGGAGGTTGTGGATGGGTTGCTGTTTTTGGATGTAGAGATATAGGGGTCCGAGGGAGCACAGCCTCGGTGGGAATGTTTGCGTTATTCATTGTTTTATCATGCAGTTTACAAGCGTTTCTAACAGATCAAATCACGCCTTCAAAGTCCACTCCCAACTAACTACACCCGCTCACGAAAGACTGGCAAAAGGCCACCCGTCGATGCTGCCGGTGAACAGCTGGCCGCCCTTGATCTTCTCGGCGCTCTTCTTGAGCTCGTCGACGTCCCAGTTCGCCCAGACGGTGCGTCCGTTGAGGAACGCGGCCTCCCCGCTGGCGAGCCAGACGGAGAAGTGGGCTGGCAGTTGGGCTATTCGGCGATGGCACGGACGTTAGTAAACCTTTACTACTGAAGTGTAAAACCTGGTTGCGGTCGGTCCCACAGCGGAGGTGCAAGCCGGAAAGAGCAGAGAGATGGGGGACGTTGCTGCGATGAGCGAAAGAGGACAAAAGAAGACGCAACGACAGGGGGATCAGAGAATTGGGGGCCGGATTCAAGCCGAAGACGAGAGGAACGCACCTTTGTCCATGGGGAGGGCGTCCGGGCTGGCGCCGCTCTTGTAGAAGATTGCGCTCTCGACCATGCCCGGGTGCAGGGCCGCGGCGAACAGGTTCGGGTTCTCGGCGGCGAGATACTCGACGATCTTGGTCTGCGCCAGCTTGGAGACGATGTAGGACGACAGGCCCGGCAGCGCGGCGGCCGGCATCGCCGTGGTGCCCGTCGTGAGGGCGAGGAAGGCGGCGCGGCCTGGGTCGGCCGTGGGGAGGAACGCTTTGGCCGTGAGGTACGTGCCCCTTGCGTTCGTCTGTCACATGTGAGCCATGGTGGTCTTGTTGCTGTGGGATTAGGTGACAGGGGGGAGGGGGGGATTCTCCCGACGGGATAATTCAGTGGTGGGACATGGGGACTTACCTCGAAGCTCTGCCACCAGTCGTCCGCCGCAGAGCCCCCGATCGTCGAGGGCTCTGACAGATAGCCCGCCGTCAGGAAGAGGACGTGCCAGGTGCCTGCCGCTGCCGCCGCCGCGGCGAGAGACTCCTCGCTCGTGACGTCGACGGAGAGGGTCAGGGAGTCGACGGACTTGGGCAGCTGGGCGGCGGTCTCGGCGACGGAGGAGGCGGTGCGGCCGACCAGGACGAGGCGGGCCGCGCCGGCGGCAGCGAAGGCCAGGGAGGTCTCTCGGCCGATTGTGCTGCCCTTTTAGGAGGGAGGGTTAGTTAAAGTTTTCCATCACGGCGGGCTGAATGAGAGTTTAGAGGGGGATAGATGAAGGTGGGCTGGGGTTCTGTGTGTGTGTCTTGACTCACTGCGCCGACGACGACGATCGTCTTCCCCGCTGCGCTGAGTTCCGGGCGGGACGGGGAGATAGCATCGTAGGTGTCGTTGTGCCAGGTCGGCGTGGGGGAGGGCAGAGGGGGCTGCATCTTTGCGATTTGAGTTGATTGTTGAGATTGGTTCTGAGAAGAGGACACAAGGTAATAGAGAATGTAGGAAGAACGGTTATGAGACTCAAGAGCACCAAGAAAACTTCACAATGATGGAAAACGGATCGTGAGTGTAGATTAGTCTTCTATGCTCGATTTATATCGAATGATGTACGCCCAGAGATTCTAGCTTCGTCCTACGTTGATTTGAAAGCAGAAACAACGAAACATGATCCCCCGGGACCTGCTTGAAGGATTGCGTTGGCGCCGCACGCTACGTGCGGCGTTGTCACGGCGTGTTGGTACGGAGAGCCAATGGTCTTTTTTTCTTCAGTGCTACGCCGTACGCCATCGACCGGCGTGCGTCTATGCCGGGCCCTCGGCTCCCGCAGCCTCCCATGTAACCAGGCGTTGGTGCGGTGTTGTTGGAAGTTGCTGGTATATGCACGCTCGTTGCGTGCTTGCGTATGTGTGATTGACGAATTCTCGTCTCTTTCTCTTCTACTCCACTTTGCTGTCGCTCATCCGGACGAACCCATCCTCGAGTTCCATGGAACTGCGAGTCCATGCGCTCGGAAAGAAACACAGGAACAGAAACGGAGAAAGGGAGGGGGGGATAGATGATTAGAGAGGAGAGGGGGGTAGGGGACCCCGCGCCATCCGCGGGTCTACCGCGGAGGTCGGCCGCTCGAACGTTTGATTAGAACGCTCAACCGCGGTAGGCCGGTCTCTGGGAAATGGGACGCCGCAACAGGACAGTAGACGCGCCCTACTTTTTCCTGCTGTTCCCTTCTCTCTGTTGCTGTGCAGCAGGGGGGAGGCTGGGTTGGGAGGCGCAGACCAACCTACTGGCATGGGTGTGTCCTTGGTCTGCTTTTTGCTGTGCGTTGCAGGGATGTAGACAACAAGAGGGAAACTCTGATAGATTCGGCCCTCCCTCCACTTGACAAGAGAGAGGCTCCGCTTTTGAAACGCAACTTCAGGTGTGGTCTGTGTGGGATGGAGTTGAACCCCTGCAATACCAGCCGAAGAGGTTAAAAGCGGAGAATGCCGTCGACGATAGAGACATGGGGGGGCAGAGAAAGCCAAGGGAACTTGAGTTGTGGAGTTCTCTGGAACCCTGGTTGTAAGTGGTTTTTGTGGGGTGTCACTCACTCTCTCTCTGGACAATGCCTTTGTCGTTCCTCTACCAACCCTTGTCTATCACGTACGTTTTGATTCCGATCACATCTCGAAAAGAGGTCATCGAGGCAATGGATACCCTGATATCCGTTTCCCCCTCTTCCTTCGTCCTTTGCGCGTATACCTACACGTGCAGCAATAGCACTCGGGCGGTTGGTCCCAAACGACAACCCACGGGACTAATCCAGTGGTAGAAAAGGATCAGAGCGAGATTGAGAGATAGATAAACTGGCAGTAGTGTAGAAGAGCGTTGCAGTGTGGGGTACGTGTATATGTGTGTGAGTGTGGTGGCATGCAGTGTCATGCAAGTGCAGTCGGTTCTATAGCACCCCCTCCCTCACTGATTCATGTCATCCCATCTGGGTGCGGGAAAGGCTCCCCATCAGGCCAGAGGACCAAGACTTTCCTGCCGTCTTGGTAGAAAGAGGTTCGGGAAGGGTACCAGAGGGGTTCATCGGATCGATACGGTGCTGCAGGAACAAGGCACATGGCACACTCGGCACGCAGACATGCACGCATATGTATCGGGTGATGAGCACCACATGGGAGAGAAACAAAGAACCACACGGACGCGATCGCTGGGTTTATTGGCCGACCTCGCGTCCGAAATCCGAGGGCAAGACTGCCGCCGGAGCAGGGTCGCATCGGGCAGAACCAGTGTGTCTCATCGAAAACGCAGTCCCGTCTGGTAGTGCCCTCAATCCTGCCACCTGTGCCGATATGTGATTGATAGTCGCGGAGGTCATGTTTCGAAAAGAGAAGCTCGCCGATTTGCCACACGGGGACTAGCCCAATAGTGGTGTGTGACCTCTTTCCATCTTCCTCCTCTTCCCATAAGAGATTGATGATTCCCCATCTTCCGTCTTCACCCGCGGCGGTTGGAATAATCGGCTCCGACACCCTCGCTCAGGCTCTCTAAGACAACAACCCTCTCACACGGGCAAGGTTTTGACTCGCAGCGGGAAGCAAAAAAGCTTACAAGCGCGCTGTCTTGTCTGTTGGTTCCCGATCGACCACGCACCCCCTAACACATCCACACACAAGACACCTTGCCCGTCATGCCCGGTGCTGGTGCCAGGGGCATCGGCCTCATGGTATGGATCGTCGTCTTCACGATCGTCGACGCCGTCGCCCTCGGGCTGCGCTTCTGGGCCGCGAAGATCATGAGGAGGGGCTTCTATTGGGACGACGGCATGATTGGGTTCGCTTTTGTAGAGTGCCGCTGTTTATGTTCATCATCACGGGCATCGCTGACCTGGAGCAGGCAAACATTATCGCGCTGGAGGGCGTCGTGATCTGGGCCATCTACAATGGCCTTGGCAAGCACACGGACGAACTCACTCTCCCCGAGTACGCCGTCCAGTTCAAGGTATGTTGCCCCTTGGCCCTTCGCCTTTGAGACCATTGACTTACACGCCCCAGCTCATCCTCGCCAGCGGCGTCACCTGGCTCCTCGGCACCATCTTCATCAAGTTCGCCATCCTCTGGATGTACACGCGCATCTTCGCGACCGCCCAGTTCAAGCGCTGGTCGCGCATCCTGATGGGCATCGTCGGCGCCTACGGCGTCGCCTTCTTCATCCTCTTCATGTCCCGCTGCACGCCCATGTCCCAGCAGTGGGCACCCGTCCCCGACGGCCACTGCCGCGACATCACCATCGACCAGATCGTCTCCGTCACCATCAACATCGTCGTCGACGTCGCCATGACGGCGCTGCCCATGCCGGCGCTGTGGGGCCTGCAAATGCCGCTGCGCAACAAGATCGCCGTCAGCGCCATGTTCGGCATGGGCTTCCTGACCATCGCCATCATGATCTGGCGCCTCGTCAACACCGTCGTCACCATCGGCGACCTGGACTTCGTGTACAACCTGCACGACATCGGGCTCATCAGCCTGCTGGAGCTCTGGATCGGCGTCGCCATCGCGTGCCTGCCGACCCTGGGCCCCTTGCTCAAGACCTACGTCAAGCCGGCCGTGTCCAAGATCGGGTCCAAGCTGACGAACCCCTCGACCGACCGCGGCGCCAAGATCCACCTGCAGAACATGTCGGGGAGCCACCAGGGCAGCCGGCTCAACACGCGCCGGACCTACGACAAGCTCGGGGACACCACCGTGTCGTATGCCGACGTCGACCTCGAGAGGGGAGGGCCCGGGAAGCCCGTCGCCGTGGACGCGGAGCCGCACGCCGTCACGACGAGGTGCCAGTACGAGCCCGGGGCCGAGGCGCCGAGGGACAGCAGGCCCGTGATCTACGTCCAGCAGGACATCACGACGTCGCAGGACTCGTGGAAGAGGGGGCAAATATGAGGACCCCCGGCGCGCGCGCTGAGGTGATGATGACTTCTTTCTGGGATATGAGACCATGTACATATTTGTTGACCTATCTGCCTTGTAACTCGTTTCTTTTGTCTTTTACTTCTGCTACTCTAGCTCAGCACTCAAGTTCTCTTTGTATTTTATTCCTCTTTCAAGAAAGGAAAGTTATTGTTTAAACATTCTTGGCTACTTGTAATCGCTGATCTCAAGGATAAATAAACTTGTGATTTACAGCTGGGATTTCATATTACTTGCATTTACGAAGGCAGCATACACTACCTACGAGACAGACTTCCGGGAGATTTTCCAATAGACTCTCTCTCTCTGTCTCTCTCCCGCCTCCCCCCTCTGTTTCAGACCATAAGCAACCGCAGCCCGCGACCGGCCCTGTCGATCACCGGCTCGGAGAGCGGCAATTCCTGATATTTGGCTTTTTCTTTTAACATTAACATGGTATCCAAAGAGGACCCGATGGTAGGGGAGGGAGGGGGCAGAAGGGTTCTCATTGCTTGTTCCCACAGTGTCCCTCCCAGAGGGAAGCATGGTCTCCCATGCGAGCAGAGATGGGGAACGACTCCAGACCCAAAACCATGGCTGGCAGCCCCCCTAAGATCCTCTGGTTGTTTGGTTCCTTGGGACTGAATACCTGGGAGTCTGGGACTGATACCTCGGCACTCGGTATATCCTGACATCCAAGCGCACAGGGAAGAAGGTATATCCTACGTAACATCAGAATTGAAGGAGTTAATGTCCGCTTAGTCAATCATTCGACGGGAAAGAAGCTATGGTCACATCCGCCGGGTACACGTGCGCAAGAGGTTGAGCCGGGAAGGAGCCGAGAGAGACGTCGAGTATGAGTTGCCATATTGCCATGCCATATTAGGTGAACAGCCTTCGCAAGGTTGACCCGAGCTACACTCAAGTTTCAACGCTACTGTACCGCGCAGGCGAGTCTGCGAAAGAAACTCCACATTAAATTGTACCTGCCTCTTTCAAAATATAGTTCGTCTCGGCGCTGGTCGCGTTATCCGGACGACGTAGTACACATGCATGCAACTGCTGCTCTCATCGTCGAGCTTGAAGAAACGTGACGACGTACGCAGTAGATGCAGGAGAGCTAGAGCGTGCACAGGTTAGCAGAGTAGCATCACCGGTGAGCCAGATCCATCCCCAGGGCCTCCAATGACCAAATTAAAGACATATGGAGCCCACAGAAGCACAGAGGGGAGACAGAGAGAGTCCCACTATCCCTCTCGGCAGTCCACGGTCCCACCCAGCCCACAGTCGTCTCTGGAATGGATACGGCGCAGCGATGGATATGGATAATGGATACGTCCATAGTCAACGTCAGACCAGGGAAATCAGAAACGCGGTTAATAGACTTTTGGTCTGCATCCTCGCCTACACTCGACGACGGAGGATTCGCTCCATGCCGCGTAGACGCTTCACGTAAGAGACGGCCGCGATAGCTCTATCCTGACGGAAATAAGCCGCCTCACTTGTTCCGGTGTGGGCACGGCACTTCCACCGGTATCCCTCCCACGGCTCTGCCCTCTCCCTGCGAGTCTGCTCTTGCTCTGCTGCCGGGGAACCGCGGGTTTTCGGGATATTGGCCATATTGGCAAAGGGTGACGCAGATATTGACCTCAATCCTTCGGGGTGTGATCGTTCAGGGGCTTTGCTGCGCGTGCAAGTTTGCTGCCCATGTTTATTGCCTGCCCGCATGATGCCGCTGCAGCTTCAGTCACCATCCGCTTTCGTCTCTGGATGCCCTCAACCCGCATAGACCGGGGCGAAGACAGACAGATGTACCTCTTAACAATTTTGACATCCCGAGGGCTCCGGTCTTTTCGAGGAGGAGGAGGGGAAGGGCCCGTCGGGCATCTCCAGCTCGTGTCATGACTACCATGTTCCGAACGTCGGTGAAGGAAGCGTTTCGCCACGGGCCCGACGATGCGTTACCGTTTGGTCGTCTCGTCCCTGAGGGGTCCTTTCTCTGGGACTCTGGGAGTTGCTCGCCCCTTGACCAAGAACGACCCATGGAGATAGGTCTCGAATCGAAAGACATATGAGAGAGACGCCGCGCCCGTCGTACGACTCGTCGAACCAGACTGTCGGTATCAACTCTCAAAGAAGTCCACATCTCTCAACTGCCGCTCTTCTCCCTTCTGCCCTTCAAGCCCCCTACCCACTCGGAACCACATAGCAGGGCAGAAGAAAACCCATTACACCAAACAATGTCACAACCGCGCGCCGGGGAGAAGCACTCCCCCCTCGCGTTCAAACACGCCTCGTTTGAAGCCGACACAGCACCCAGCAAACCTTCAACCACCGCCAGCGGCAACAGCAGCACAGTCAAGTCGATACTCAGCATCCCGCGGCTGATCTGGGACTTCACCGAGAGCAACTTCTCAACCTTCGTCGTCCCCAACACGGCCTTCGGTCTCCTCGGCGGCCTCACCGGCGCGCCCCTGACGTCCGGCCCAGCGACGACGCTGTCGGTGCTCCGCCGCGCGCCGCTGGTCGTCGCCTTCAACTGGTACAGCGTGCTCATCTTCGACCTCGCGAACCAGCGCGGGCTCGAGTCCGTCGAGGAGGACCGCGCCAACAAGCCCTGGCGGCCGATCCCCTCGGGCAAGGTGACGCCCGAGCAAACGCGCCGGGCGATGCTGGCGGCCATCCCCGCGGTCATGGTGCTCAACTACGTCCTCGGCGTCTGGCGCGAGGGCGCGCTGGTGCTGATCCTCACGTGGCTGTACAACGACCTCCGCGGGGGGGACACGCTCGCGCGGGATGTGATTATCGCGGCCGCGTACGGGCTGTTCAACACGGCCTCGCTCAAGATCGCCATCGGAGATGTTGACGGGCTCGGCGGCAGCGGGCTCGAGGTCACCCGCGAGGGGTACGCGTGGGCCGGGGTCATCAGCGCCGTGATCCTCACGACGATGCAGGTGCAGGACCTCAAGGACCAGGCGGGCGACGCGGGCCGCGGGCGGAACACGGTGCCCCTGTACTTTGGCGACGGGGCCTCGAGGGCGTCGCTGGCGGCGCTGGTGCCCCTGTGGTCCGCCGTGTGCACATATCTCTGGGGGGCAGGTTCAGGTTCAGGAGCATCAGGAGTGTTAGACGAGGCTCAGCAGAGGTCTTGGGCCTCCGTCCTGCTGCTCCTCCTCCCCGCGGCGTCTGGCGCGCTGGTCGTCGCCGGGGTGCTCCGGGCGAGGACGCCGGAAACGGACGCCCGGGCGTGGAGGCTGTGGTGCCTGTGGACGGTGTGCCTGTACGCCCTGCCGCTCGTCGGGGACGGTTTCGCGTCGTTTCGGGGCGCACGTGTGTGAGATGTGACGTGGGATATTCCGGTTCTCGTTGCGCGAACGGTGGGAGATTTGGGAAGGAGTTGGTTCTCGTGTGGAGTTTTCGAATGTCGAATACGTATACGTGTGGATTAACCACCCCTTGAAAGTTGGCAGACGTGTGTGTGTGTGTGTGTGTGTGTGTGTTGTGTGCGAGTCATGAAAGATATAAACGGTGGGGGGGAAGAGAAGGTCGTTATCGGGACTGCTTTTGATTAACAGTAACACTGCCCCGGACGACGTTGACGACGACGAAATGTGATCCGGCAGGGATCACGAGTCAAGCAGAGGCAGGGAGCGGCCCGCGGGGGGGTCAGGGATTTGCAAGGCTCAAGCGCGGCGCCAGGGGCGTTTTCTGTCTTTTCGTCTGTCTCCTCTCTTGCGTGAGGCTTTTCCCGAGTTGTTCGGCTTTGTCGATAGATTAAAAACAGCCGGGGGGAAGCGGTAGATCCTAGTTGTTTCTAGGTCGGAATGGAACGCAAATTCGCTCAAGCAAACAGATCTCGTGATAGTAGAAGGCATGTAGTCGGACTGAGGCGCCGTGCGCTGCGCTACTTAACGCCGGGAGGATCATTTGGCTCCCTCCCACGACGTGCTTACTCTTCCTAGCGGCGGCTGTTCCTGCTAGTGTTAGTGCAGTGTAATAAAAGCCGGCCGGCAACTCTGTCTTAGTCTTGAAATCTCGGAGATGGTGTGCTGCTGCAACATGGCCAGTCGCGATGATACTCTGTATGCAGTCAATCACGGGGCCTCATCTGACAGGCCCATTGGCCCTCTCCCCCCCGGACGTCGGACGTCGGACGCTCCTCCGCCAACCCGGACGGCCCGGGGTGCCCACAAGTTGCTGCAGTTGGCATCTTGATCCATGGAGTCCCTGGCCTGCAACCCGTCAACCCTGTTCCAACGGTACGCTACTACCGTTGCGGCGTCGATTACCCTGGACGGACGACCCTCTTCCAAGCGTCTTCGAACTTCTCCAACGGTACTGTTGCATATGCAACCCGCACGCTTGCGTCTTTGGACGAACCGTTGCCGTGCGCTTCTGTCACTTTTTGCGAGTTGCAGCGGCCGACTCCTATCACAACTTGGCGAGCCATGCGCAATCGCAAGACGACGACGCAACGCAGCCAAGTGTAACTAATGCCCCGGCCCAGTCCGTCGTTCTGTCCGAACTTGCAGATAACTGACAGATAGCCGCCATCGCCGAACCTTTCGCGCGTGTCAGGGACAAACCCGTAAGAGGCAACGAGGCGATGCTACCTGCCTATATTAGCTCATATGGGCTTCTGGAACCGTCTCTGCCTCTCGCCACCGTATACGGTATGGGACGAGAGGTCCCCGTAAACTGGATAGGTGAGAGATCCGTACCGGATTTGCTATACCCAAGGTTGAAAGTTCGCGTCTCCCGCCCCTCCCCCTTCTCGTCGGGTCCCCCCTCTTCGGGCCTTGCTCCCCTCCGTCGACGAGCCTTTGCGGCTATGCCTCTCTATCACTGAGAGCGCCAGCCTGGCTGGGCATGTCTAGCTCGGCGTCCGGCCCAGCCGCGGCCAATATTTCGTGCCTCCTCGCAGGGAGCAGAGTCAGTCGGAGGAGCCGGGTTGGACCCTATCGTCCCAATAGCTTAAACCTTTCCTCCCACATCGACCGCACGGGAAACGATGCCGTCGTGGGCCGCGACAGCCAATATTGGCATGGGTGCTAATCAAACCCGTCAGTCGAGTCTCGTCAAACTCATTTCCCTTTTCGAGGACGGGACGCCTTACCGTAGGTTTCGTGAACGCAGGCTCGCCGCCGCCTCTTGTTAAATATGTAGCATCGAAGCCGGGAGTCTCGTGAGGTCTTTCCTTCTCTCCTCACCCTCCTTCGCTCTCTCACCCCTTCCCCTCCTCCTCCTTCCCCCTTCTCCCCCTTTCTTCCTCCAGGGCGGTCTTTATTAATTATATTCCCATCAGTACGAGATGGTGTCATTCGTTAACCTCCTCGCCCTCGCCCCCGCGGCTGTCTCGGCCTTCTCGGTCGGCAAGCCCGGCGGCTCCTTCGGCAACGGCGCCGACCTCGTCGAGAGGGACTCGGCCTGCCGCTGCTTCCCCGGCGACGACTGCTGGCCGACGGCGGCCGAGTGGAGCGCCTTCAACGCCACCGTCGGCGGCCGCCTCATCGCCACGGTGCCCATCGGCGCCGTCTGCCACGACAGCGAGTTCGGCGCCTACGACGAGGCCAAGTGCTCCGCCCTGCGCTCCGCCTGGGCCGTCTCCGGCACCCACATCCAGACGTCGTCGTCCGTCATGGCCGCCTTCGCCGCCAACTCCAGCTGCGACCCCTTCAACGAGCCCTCGGACCGTTGTGTTATTGGCACGTACGTCCAGTACGCCGTCAAGGCCACCGGCGCCGACGACTACGCGGCCACCATCAAGTTCGCGCAGGAGAAGAACATCCGCCTCGTGGTGCGCAACACGGGCCACGACTACCTCGGCAAGTCCACCGGCGCCGGTGCCCTGGCCCTCTGGACGCACCACCTCAAGGACATCCAGGTGCTCGACTACAAGTCGGCCGGCTACACCGGCAAGGCCGTCAAGGTCGGCGCAGGAGTCCAGGCCGGCGAGGCCCAGGACGCCGCGCACGCGCAGGGACTTGTTGTCGTCGGTGGCAACAGCCCTACCGTTGGTCTTGCTGGCGGTTACACCCAGGGCGGCGGCCACGGCCCGCTCGTGTCCAAGTTCGGCCTCGGCGCGGACCAGGTCCTCGAGTGGGAGGTCGTGACGTCCGGCGGCCAGCGCATCGTCGCCACGCCCACCAAGTACTCCGACCTGTACTGGGCTCTGTGCGGTGGCGGCGGCGGTACCTACGCTGCCGTCCTGTCCATGACCGTCAAGGCGTTCCCCGACATGATGACCTCGTCTGCCAACCTGACCTTCACCAGCGCCGGTGTCACCGACGACGTCTTCTACGGCGCCGTGACCAAGTACGTCACCACGCTGCCCTCCATCGTCGACGCCGGCGCCGTCAGCATCTGGCTGCTGGCCCCCGGCGTGTTCCAGATGCAGCCGACGACCGCTCCCGGCCTCACCAAGGAGGAGCTCCAGGCCCTGCTGCAGCCCACGATCGACCACCTCGACTCCGTCGGCATCTCCTACGGTAAGTGGTCTCTCAAGAACCAGCCTGTGATGTTTGTGTACTGACGATCTGCAGACTACCACATCGGCCAGTACGCCACGTACCTGGACAGCTACAACGACATGAACCCCGAGCCTGCCGTGACCGAGTTCAACGTCGGCGCGCGTCTGATGCCCCGCTCGCTCGTCGCCGACGAGGCCTCGACCACCAAGCTCGTCGACACGCTCAAGTTCATCCTCAACAGCGGCGGCATCGTCTCCGGCCTGACCATCAACGTCGCCCGCGGCGCCGACGCGGTGCCCAACGCGGTCAACCCCGCGTGGCGCGACGCCCTCTTCTCGGCCGTCGTCGGAACGTGAGTTGCCCTCGAACATATCTAACAGTTGAAAACAATGCTGACAGAACATCACAGTCCCTACGACCGCGCCGACTTCTCCACCCTCGCCTCCGGCCAGGCCGTCGTCACCAACACGCTCATCCCCGCGCTCGCGGAGCTCACCCCGGGCGGCGGCGCGTACCTCAACGAGGCGGACCGCAACCAGCCCGACTGGCAGTCCGTCTTCTACGGCGCCAACTACGCCAAGCTCAAGGCCATCAAGAAGACGTACGACCCGTGTCACACCTTTTACGCGCTGACGGGCGTCGGCAGCGACGACTTTGAGGTCCAGGCCGATGGTCGTCTGTGCAAGATCGCGTAAACTCGGTGGTGGACAAGAGAAGTAAAAGTAGTGGTAGTCTAGATGTAATGCCGTAATCGTAATATGAGCCGAAATGGCCGTGTTGTCGTCATCTTGCTCCTTGTTTGTGTTGAGGAAATGTGAGACGATGGAGGGGGTTTAGGGGGTTTGCTGGCTGGCCAATTATGAGAGACGTCTCTGACGGATTGAGAAGTCGTGGTCCGTGAGCCGAGTCAACCAAACGGTCGGTCATATCAGCCAGCATTAAGTTGAGCTGATTAAGCAACGATAGATCGGCGGTGGTTGATTGACTTGATTGACTTGATTGACTTGAGCTGATTGTATTACAATCTCAGTGTATGACCGAGAAACCACCAATCCATCTTATTGGATCCCAGCCTTGGACTTGACAAAGACTGATTCGCTCATCACTGCAGCCATTTACTGTCAACAGAGTCTGAAGTCCCGGCCACGAGCCATTCATCACTCCATACACCGCGTCATCAGCAGGCATAGCATCCTAACTCCGCGTATTGGGCTCCCTCGGTCCCGATCGCATCCTCGTATCGCGGCGTCTCGAATCCGTATTCGGGATCCGCGCACGAGACCGCCGGCCAATGACGTGCCCCGGGCGATCGATATGCACGTAATCTGGCAGGGGAACGGCTGGAAGCCCTTTGGCGTTCAGCTGCCCCAGGGGCTGTGGGATATCTTCAATTTGAATGGCCTGACCTGGAAAGCATCGTTCCGAGGGATTTCTCTGTCGTCGAACGATCCGGAAGCAGTCCAGCCGGCGTCCGTTGACGTGTGCATCGAAGGAAGAGATAGGAATGGGAGGATTTAAAAAAGAAAAAAGAAAAAAAAGGGAAAAAACAGAAGCGGAGCTTGCCGAGGACCCGCATGAGCCTAAACCCAAGTCACTTTGTACCCCTACTTCCCAAAGGGGCTGCAACCTGAGCTACCCTTCTCTCCCTACAGTCCGAAATTTGGGGATAAGAGAAGCTTCACCGCCAAACATCCCACCACCACGAGGCTGCATACGCCCCTCTGCTACCGACAATCACTCGCTCCAATCCACTCCGACCGTTCCAATCACCCAATTCGAACCCAATCGACACCGACACCATGATCGCAGCGCCCTGGGACGTGGCCCCTCCCCACGAACAACTCTTCGTCCTCGTCACCGGCGCAAACAGGTAACCCCCTCCCGCCTCCCCTCCTCCTCCCTCTCAACCTACTGACCGTCCCAAGCGGCGTCGGCCTAGGAATCTGCGAGCGCCTAATCGACGAATTCCTCGCCACCCGCTCCCTCACCTCGCACCTAATCCTCATCCCCACGACCCGATCGCAGCGCAAGTCCGCCGAGACGATAACATCCCTCCGCTCCCACCTCCGCCGCACCGCAACATCCTCCCGCGCCCTCCGCTCCCGCGCCGGTCCCGCGTACGATCCGGAAGACACCCTCGCGCGGGTGCACCTCCTCGGCGCGCGGATCGACCTCTGCGATCTTGTTTCCGTCTACGCGTGCGCGGCGAATCTGGTCGCGGGACATATTTCAGATCCGACGGACCCCTCCGCGGCGCCTTACAAGATCCCCCGGCTGGACACGGTGATCTTCAACGCGGGGATAGGAGGCTGGACGGGTCTCAAATGGGGAGGTCTTTTTACGGACGTCGTTACGAAGGGAATACCGGGGCCGATGACATGGCCGACATTCAAAGTCGCGCCCCCGGGAGCCGTGGTCAGCCAACAACCAGTCCGCTCGTACTTTGCCTCCCCCGGCGCTGCCGACAACGACAGCACATCCCCCGCCCTGGGCGAGGTGTTCTGCGCAAACCTCTTCGGGCACTACATCCTAGCCCACGAGCTGCTCCCGCTGCTAAGCCGGCCGTCCATACCATCTCCCCCCGCATCTTCCTCGCCCGTAACCTCCCCGGGGAGAATAGTCTGGACGTCCAGCATCGAGGCCCGCGGGTGCAACTTCTCCCTCTCCGACTTCCAGGGCATATCCACACCCGTGCCCTACGAGTCCTCCAAGCGCCTGACCGACGTGCTCTCACTAACATCCCACCTCCCCTCCACAGCCCGCGTATCCGCATCCTACTTCACCCCCGAAGACCCCGACACGGCAAGCGACCTCCCCGTACGACCGAAATTCTACCTCGCGCACCCGGGCGTCGTCGCATCAACCTTATTCCCCGTGCCCTTCCCCTTCCTGCTCTTCTGGGCCTACAAATTCGCCCTCTACCTCGCCCGCTGGCTCGGCTCGCCCTGGCACCCCGTGACATGGTACGCAGGCGCCGTGGCCCCCGTCTGGCTAGCCCTGCAGGACGACGAGACCCTGGCGGAGCTCGATGCGGAGCGGATTAAATGGGGCTCCGCCGCGTCCGCCTCCGGCAGGGCGCACGTGAAGAAGACAGAAGTCGAAGGGTGGGGCTGGCAGGGCGCCGTCGAGGACCGGGAGTCGCTTGCGAGAGATCCCGCGACGGGGGTGCTGAGGAAGGCTGTCGGGAGACATCCCGAGGCGCGGGATCTTACGCCCGAGATGCTGGTCGAGTTTGAGCAGCTGGGCGTCGAGGCGTGGGGGGAGATGGAACGGTTGAGGAGGATGTGGGAGGGGATACTGGGGATTCGCGGGGCTGGGGCGCAGACGAATGGGAAGTCATGACGTTCACTCTCCATCCTGGGTTGAAATTTGCTGGGCGACAAGGTATATAAAAAGGGTATCGTGAATATCAAACTACATGGCAAATAATATTTAATTACGTCTTACGCTCGTTCACATTACAAAACACGTCACTTCATTCCGTTAGAAACCTGCCACATCAGGACAACTCTACTCCTCGGCCCGTCGCGTCCCCTCCTGGTCCGACCTCACCCTCCTCAGACTCACGCGGTCGCCCCGGCCGAACAGGCCCAGACACATGGGGAACGGCACGACGGCCAGCGCGACGACGGCCTGGAAGATGAGCGCGTTCTTCATGTTGCGCGGGGGGCTCGCGTCGGCGCCGGCCTGCAGGGCGTCCGAGATGATGATGAACAGCGCGCCGAGGAGCTGCCCGCCCGCCCAGGCGATGGTGCTCGTGACCTCGGGGCTGACGGGGTGGCTCAGCTCGATGAGCAGCTCGAGCGCGACGGGGACGAGGGAGAAGCTGGACGCGCCGAGGACGGCGAGGATGACATAGGGGCCCGCGATGTTGCGCGTCTCGGGCATCCAGACGAACGCTAGATAAGACAGACCGATGACGGGGACGGCGAGCTTGATGGCGAGCAGGAAGGACTTGGTGCGGTCGAGGATCGGGGAGGTGATGGCGGAGGCGACGAGGCCGACGACGATGAGCAGGGCGCCCGCGATGCCGGCCTCCTCGTCGGAGAAGCCGTACGGGTTCATCATCTGGTTGAGCAGGGAGGAGACGGAGTTGAAGAAGCCGACGTAGAAGGCGTAGGGGACGAGGACGAGCCACAGCTCGAGGGAGCGGGAGACGACGGCGACGGACTCGCGGATGCCGAGCTTGAGGGTCCGCGAGGACGGGGCCGCGGGCGTGGGCGGCGCGGCGGGGATGAAGAAGGCGGGGATGCTGGCCACGGTGGAGATGATGGCGACGTAGAGCACACCTGAAGAAACGTCGGCGGGGGAGGTGACCCAGAAGGGCACGATGAGCTGCCCCAGGGCGGCGCCGAGCGGGTTCGCGAGCGAGGTGAGGGCGGTGGCGGCGACGCGCCCCCGGTGGGTGAACCAGAGGTCCGAGTAGCGGGTCGGGGCGGCTAGGACGAAGGGCTGGGCGAGGCCGGTGAGGATCTGGCCGAACATGACGACGCCGTAGTTGCCGCCGGTGCGCGAGTGGGAGCCGCCGTAGCGGACCCAATTGCCGATCAGGATCAGGGCGGCGGACGTCATGAAGGACGGCTTCGGGCCGAAGTGCAGGATCTTGATCGTGAGGGGGAAGATGGCGACGAAGGCGAACATGAAGGAGGTCGAGAGCCAGTTGATGGCGGACTCGGAGACGCCGTAGTAGGCTGCGGCGTTGGACGCGACGGGGGCGAAGGTGAGCCACTGCGACATACGACGTCAGCAAGGTTGGTTCCCGTCGTTCGTTGGTTGCCGGCATGGAGGCACCCCGATCGTGGCGCTCCAACGGAGGATGCGATGCCGAGAGAAAAGTGCACTTACATCCCACGACACAATCACGTTGAGCAGCGTCAACTGGGCCAGGCCGAACCAGCGGCGCTTGTACGTCCGATACTCCGTCGTCGTGCCCTCCAGCACGCTGTTATCGTCGCCGGCGCCCGAGGCAGCAGCGGCGCCGTCACGAGATGCCGCTGTCTCGCCATCGTGCACGTACTCGTCGGCGAGCTTTCCGAACCCAGGGCCCGCGGGGCGGCCTGACGAGGGCATGCTGTCGTAGTCGTCGCGGGAGGCGATCTTCTTCTCGTCGTAGTCGTCGCCGGGCGAGGAGGTCTGCGTGATGGGGACGGCGGTCGTGGTGTTGTTGTTGAGGTCGTCTGAGACCTCGTCGGTCTCGGGGCGCCTGGAGAAGGCCATCCTCCCTCTCTCTGTGGTGCTATTTTCCGACCCGCACGGGGACTAAAGCGGCCGGCGCCAGGGGTGGCGGTGGATTAGCGGGCGGGAGATGAGCCTAGCAGGGCTTGGCAGGGATGTCCCGTCGGTCGCGTCTCAGAGAACCGACAATGCAGAGAGCGCGATGTCGTCGTCGCGGGTCCGGCGATGTCGATGAGAGGGAAGGAAGCCAAGTGAAGAGAGCCAAGAGGTCGAATAGAGGGAAGTGGAGGAGGAGTCGTTTAAAAGGGGACCAGAGGGGGGAGAAGGACGACCAGGGGGTCGCAGTTCTGTTGGTGGTGTTGCATCGTCTATTCCGGAAGAAGGATGCGGACGATATTATGGCAGAGCCCATTCGTGTGTAGCCGAGACGGTAACGAGGGGGGAGGAAATCCTACCCACGAAATGTGATAAAAGCTGCCATTCCAGGTACTGTCCGTACTAACCGCATGGCGAGAGATGCCTTACGCAGCAGCAACACGGCGTGTGACGAGGAGGCAACAGATAACGCTGTTGGTCCTTCATCCACCACTCTGCCTGGGCCTGGCTCCCCCGGCTCGGTGCCGCATGTCGACCGTGTGATAAATACGGGGACCTAGCGTCAATTGGATTTTCGAGGCGGCCGACTCACGGTCCAGATCTCGAACCGTGTCAAGAGGTGAGCGAAGAACAGGGCGGCGGAGAGATGCGAACCGGTTCATGCGCAAACTGGGACGAATGGGTGCTGGTTGCAGCTTTCTGCGATAACACTGCCCTGCACCTTTAGCTTCCCCTCATGCTTTGCTGAGTTGGGGATTAGTACTATTAGATGCTCACATGTCGAGTAGATTGCACCGAGGGAGAGACGAGATTGGGGGGAAGGAGTTTTGGTGTGATTGGATCGGGTGTGTGGTGTTGCAGCAGCGACGGCCGTTGGCTGGGTGGTCGCGAGGAGGGTACAAAGGTGCCTCCCTCCTTCCCTCCCCGGCCGACCTAACCGTCGTGATGCACTGCGGGGACCGGGGCCGCGGTCCCATTGGCCCGCCTCTCGGCCGGTGTGATCGCATTGGGTCGCCTGGTCCGGGGGGCGACGACGATGGCCGTCCACAGCATGGAACCGCAAGCCATCCGAGGTGCGTGCGTGTACCAGATCTTCATCTTCGTAGAAATGCTGTACGACGTGGCTTGCAGCATCTCGACGGTATCAAGCCCATTGTACGTATGCTACAAGCGCGAAGCTTGAGAGAGGTCTTCTTTCGAAAATTCCCTCCCCGGGAGCCCTCGCCAGTCATGCCATCGTGACAAAGAACCTGACCCAACGTTTCATTGCTTCGCCGCGCAGAGGCAGATGCACTGCGCAGGCTCCATTCTTCGCCCCTTCATTGCGCCATCTGCTCTTCTCCGAGCGCCGACCAGCCGGGTAGATACCCGGCAAAGCACCGTGTCGCCGGCCGTGTTTCCGCCGCTGCTGCTGACACAAGCAAGCCATCAATCGATATCAAAAGCATCTCGCCAACATGTCCAGGCCGGTAAACAACACCTCATCGCTCATCCGTTCTTCTCCGCGTGGGGGTAAATCATAGAGGAATCTATTGCGGGCGATGCCTATGGTACAAAAGACAAGGGGTTGGTCGATGCCGCAGCCGGGCCGGACACGCCCAACAAGCAGCACCCTTCGCGGTACAGGATTTTTTCTTCTGTTCCCCGATCCCTCGAAGGAAACCGGGAGAACAAAAAAGGAGGACGTTGCTAAGGCCGGGTAGCCCAACATCGCCTCCATCTCTCTCTCTCTCTCTTTTCTCTCTCACACACACAACGTTGGCCACCACAACTTCTAAAAAAGATCTAATGCCGTTGCCGTTCCGGTAGTCGTGGGTTTTGTGGGAGACCGGCACGGGAGGAAAGGAAAGCTCGCTCCCGACGCCGCCGCTGTCATGACAACGAAGCGGGAATTTACTTGAGCTGGGCCCAGAGCTTGGGGGCGGCGCACTGGGTGGCGCAGTGGGCGAGGTGGAAGACTACACGCAGCAGCAAGAAAACGTCAGTAAACACACCAACAACCAGACATCATGAGAGGGCTGTTTTTCAACGTACACTCCTCGACGCAGTCCTCCTTGGCGCCCTCCTCAGAGTCGGCGGCCGCCGTGACGCGCTCGACGCACTCGTCGTAGTGGTGCTTGGCCGGTGCGCAGGCCTTGGACTCCTTGCACTCTGTTATATCGCCGCATTGTCAGCAATCTTTTCTCTCTCCTTTCCCGTAGATCATGTCTGGTGTTGTCGCATGCTATTCAGGTCCGACGACGTCCGCCCGTAGCCATTGTGCAAAATTGCTCATGTGCGTGTCATCGGCCGCCGCATCGCACGACGCATCGGAAACCTGAGCCTGGAACCTCCGCGGGGTCAGAGGTAGGGAAAGAACCGACCTTCCTCGAGCTTGTCCTTGGGGTCGACGGTCTCCTCATCCTCCTCCTCCTCCTCCTCTTCTTCCTCCTCTTCCTCCTCCTCCTCGGCCTCGGCCTCGGGCTCCTCCTTGGTCTCCTCGGGGGTCTCCTCCTGCAAATCTGGTCAGCACCTGCCCTCAAGCTCTGCATTGGACCGTCAATCCTGCTGCGGACGCCATCGGTGCGTCGCGGGGGTGGTCGTCGTCCTCAGGCCATCCGCAGCAAATTGCGCAGCTCCTCTTTCTCTTCTCACCTTCTCCTCGGCGGCAGGGGCCTCGGCCTCGACGGTGGCCCACGGCATGGCGGCCTCGGCGAGGTCCGTGATGGTGTCCCAGAAACCCATTGTGGCAGAGGTGGTGCGGCTCACTCAATCGATTGACGTGATGGCGTCGTGGTGTACGGTCGGGGTTGGATGGTGCGTGGTCGGGAGCTTTCGGCAAGGTTGAGGACGAAAACTGGGCGTCTGAATCGGGTCGTAAGTTATTCCCAATTGGTCGTTTTTGATTGGCTGCGGCGGAAAGGCTCAATTGAAGAATGACTAAGCAGCTGGAGGCTGCGATACCTATCCGTTAGGTGCGCCAAGGATCTGCCGGTGCCAGTTGCCTGCCGGCTTTTGGCGCACCGCACCGGCGCACTACACTCGCGCACACACTTTTTTTCAAGAGCTGGCTGGAGCTCCAAGCTCGTCGTCACCGTCACATGACAAAAAGGACCAAGGGCAACATAAGAGCTGCGGCGCGACAAAAACACGGCTGAAATAGGTTTCTCGCATGGTTGCGTCGAGCTTCCCAAGCGTCATGCCGTCCGCAATCCCCGTCGTGGCGGCCAACCAGGTCCTTTGGCCGCCCGCCGAACCTTCAGTGTCCCTGCCTGGCGTATAGTAAGTACTGTGGCCCCCCTTATCCTTCCAAGGTACGCCCTCGTCGTCATAGCACGTCCGTCATTCTCTACTCTGGGTGTTGTGTTCGTCAAGAAACGCAGTTCCGCCAGCCGCTAGTGTAGATGCTATCAAGAAGAAGAAAAAAAAGTACAGGTTTGTGTGTAGGGTGTAGGGAGCGAAATGCAGAAAAGGTATCGATGCAAAGCGTAAGTCGTCATCGTGCGAGAGTCATCGGTACCGCCATCGTGACCGCGACAAGCCGTAACCCAACGTTCCTTATGTCCTGTCAGACTCCTCGCGGATGTGGTCCTCGAGCCGCATACTGAGCGTCTGCGCCTGCGCCTCGTCGTAGTCCGGCGGGGGCTCGTCCGGCCGCCGGTTGTGGCTCCCCGAGCTCCCCGATCTGCTGACGGCCGGCTGCGGCGCAAGGTTGCTGGGCGCTACCGAGTCGGGGCCGCCGCCCTCCGTCGCCTCGTACGCGGGCAGCGGCTCGTCCGGGATGTTAACCACCTGGCCCGTCTCCTGCTGTAGGCGCCTCACGTGCTCGAGCCGCTCCTTCAGCTCCTCGAACCTCTGCCGGAACTCGCTGTGTCCACCCTCTTTGAAGCTCAGCTTCAGCTCGACCCTCGGGATGTCGGGGGGCACCCCGCCTCCGGCGACCGGCACGACGGTGGCTGACCAGTACCACGCGCCGAAGAAGGGCGAGCCCACATACGAGTCCATGCAGTTTAGGATGGGCGCGTGGAACGACTTGAACTCGGGAGTTGGTTTTGCGGGAATGTAGATGACCTGGAGCAACATCTGGTCAGCGTCCTGCGTACCAAGAGAGAGAGGGTCCGGCGTACGCGTTGCGTTGTGATGTAAACCGTGCCATTGTCACTCTTGCGGGTGAACGGCGTCCTGCCCTGCTGCAGCGACTTGGGTACCGACAGGTCGAGGCTGATCTTCGCGTTGGACCTGTGCCTGATGTGTTCGTGGGGCAGGGGGTTGATCTCGCCCGTCTGGGTGATCATCACCCAACTGTCGCCATGGTCAGAATCCAGCCGGGCCTGGGCGAGCTCTCGTTCTCTCTGGACGGTGCGGGCGATGGTGAGGGCATGTTGCTCCTGCAGATACTGATCCGTCATGGTGGACGGGTAGGGGACGACAGCACCAGCAGCAGTGTGGGGTGGGAGAAGGAGGGAGAAGAGGTCGACGGCGGGGTATAGGCCACGGACTGTGACCGGGATGCCGCCGTGGTGATGGGGCTTGAGCGGCGTGGGAGGACGGCGGGAAGCGGTTTGGAGGAGGAGGAAGAGGCAGAAGCAGGAGCAGAGGCAGAGGCAGAGAGGAGACCGGGACACGGAGGGACGTACTTTATTGACATTTTTGAACCGGGACGGCGAGCAGCTGCAGCGCAGAGCTTCCTAGTTCGTCTCAGCGAGTTGAGGGTTGCGTGGGAGTGGGCGTGGGCGTGGTCGGTAGCGGTAGCGGCAGGGCCTGCAGAGAAGCTTCGGAGATCTGGATGATTGTGGTGGGGTGGATCCCTGAGGCACAGGGGAGGTACCTAGGTTAGTGTAGTAGTGTCGCGTTCTGGGCAGCGGCGGAGGCGGCGTCGGCGGCGCTGTTGGCAGGTGTTGGTGGTGGTGGTGAAGGGCAGCCGGGCTTGTCTGATACAGGTCGGGACAAGAGGAGGGAGGAATCAGAGGCCGGTCGATAGCGTCAGGTAGCTGCGGATAAAGAAGGTAAGGTCAAGGTAAGGCACGGTAAAAGTAAGGTGAGGAGGAGGAGGAGGCATGGCATGGCATGGCATGGCATGGTAGGGTTAAGGCCGGCAGGGTTGTCGAGAGTAAGGTGGTGGTGCTCATAGAGGTGAGGTACGTACACGTTGGTGACTACGTACACGCGCAGTCGCAATCCGAGCGCCACCAGGGCCAACACTGACCACTGATAGTAGGTACTACTATCCGTATGTACCTGAGATACTGCAGGTGTATGCGGATATACATCGGCCACTAAGCTTCCCTAGACGGGAGGCCAGACCAAGCAAGACCACACGTAGGCTTGCTACTACTGCCTTGCTTGCTACTACTGCCTTGCTTGCTACTACTGCCTTGCTTGCTACTACTGCCTTGCTTGCTATGCACTGCTTTGCTTGCTGTTGCTGCTGCTGTGATTGCTGTTACTCTTCTGCTTGCTGATGCTCTGCTTGCTGCCCTGCGTTATAGTCCAGACACTCTGCCTACTACGCATAGTGACCTTCCCGACACAGAGGAGAGACCTGGGCCTACCCCAACACCACGCACGGCCTGCCTAGCAGGGCGACGGTGGCTGGGGAAGTTCGGATGTGTAGAGGTAATGCAGTGTGCCCTGTAGAGGTGGGGGGAGGGGTTCCGTGGCAGACAAACAACCTAATGGTGTGATGGGATGGCCAGGCCAGGCCAGGAAGGGCAGTCGCGTGGAGGATTCGTGGTGAGATGGGCGACTGCTGAGTCTCCTTCCCACGTATCCAACTGAAGAGCGTCTCCCGGCTGACTTCCGAGCCCGCGTTCCGAGCCTGGGGCCCCGAGTCGCCTGACGGCCTTTTCGACTGCCGCGCCGCTGTTGGCTTCGCGGAGGTCATGCTAGGGGCGGTGGATTACGCCAGCTGGACAACGTCGACGTCGATCCATAACACTGGCCGTGCCAAATGCGAGCCTGGTTGTGCGTTGTGTGCGTATTTGCTATCTTGGTTCGCTTGCCCGCCCTCTCGCGGCAGATGTTTGGTGGAGTCCATCGCCAACAGCTGCTGTTGCCGCCGCGCGCTGCGGGATGAAGAATGATGGAGAGGGTTCGGTATTCGGACGAATAGGTACGCGGCAATCAGCTCCTTCGCTCGTTCGTTCGTTCGCTCGCCAGTCGAGTGCATCGCTCTGCAGTGCTGGTGCAGCGCTTGCAGGTGCGGTGCCAGCGACATGGGCCCTGCTGGTCAGAACTGCTGCAGCCCAGAGGATCTGGACGAATGGCCTGGGCGCTTGGCTGCTCCGGGTCTGGCTGCCCCTCCCTAGGCCAGGGCCTCTGTGCGCGCAGCACGCAGTACGCAGTAGCAGCACTGGGGACGTCCCAGGGCCCCCGTTCGTGTTAATGCAAATTTGGTGAGATGCGGAGCTTGAGGCGACGTCGTCCCTGCCGCCCGCCAATCGAGGCCGCGCGTGGCCTGTACTTGATCTGATCCGGCCCGTCCTCGACCTGCCAGGCGGCGCTGGTTGGAAAAGGTGCGCAAGTTGCCCCCTACCCTCTCCCGGGGAGCCATGCCTCTGCCCTGGTCCGTTCCTCGCCGCGGTTGCTCGCTCTCTGTTCGTGGTGTGCAAGTCGTGACTAAGGTACGGACCGAGGGCGGGCCTGTCATGACTTGATCTCAAAGGAAGACTGGACGGAACAGACTCGCCGGACTGGATTCTCGAGTCTCGGTGGCATCTCCACGGATTGATTGACGGGCCCTGCAAACTAGGGGACCTCGGGATGGTCGTGTCGATCCTTTTGCACCCAACTCGAGCCGGGAACCCTCGTCTTGAAACATGCCCTGCGAGGTACGCACATCTGCAAAAATCCGTCATGTGCGAGCCGCAGCGCACGTCTCGAGTCGATCTCGCCTCGGTGAGCCGCACCTCACCGCGAGGTCGTCGACGACAAATCACACGCTGATGCTCCGCGCCAAGGCTCCCGCATCCAAACATGTCTCTCTCGATCACCCGGCACGGCAGTGAACGATGCCACGCTGCCGCTGCGTCTACCGCTGGAACCGCCGAGACCTGTGGCCGCGCTTCTGAGTCCAGGGAGGCTGTGTCTTGGTGCCTGAAGGTTTCTGGTCCAGAAGGGCGTCGGATGTACTTTCGTGACGGACCTGGCGGCTGAGCAGCAGTTGACGCCGCCGGGCAGAGAGGGCGCGATGGCAGTGACATCCCGTCGGCCGGAGGAGGGAATCCGATATTGGGCACGAGTCGAGCGACCGATCCTGGGCCGTCTCCTGCTGTATCGACGCCCCCGAGGCGACGCAACGCGCGGCGCGGCATGTCTCACGCGGGCGAATCCAAGAGTTGTCAAGTCCCTTTGCATGTTTGAGAAAAAGAAAGAAAAGTGCGCCGCGGCAGGCCCTGCGGAATGACTCGCAAAGGCTGTCCTGCAGCAGGCGGGCAGGACTCAGGAGCTGGAGCGTCCCGTCGTATGCCGAGGGTTCTCTCGACTTTGGTTTACGTACTAAAACGTCCCTCCCGAACCCACGAACTCGTCCAGTGTTTTGCCGTCAGACACGGAGATGATCTTCAGCGGGCCGGGACATTCCATGGCAGACGGCGGCGGCTCCATCAGCTGCTGAGGCAAGTCGAGGTCTTCTTTTTCTTCCAGTCACGGCTGCAGTTGGGTTGCAGCCCCAGCGCCATCCTCCGTTCGGCAACATGCCTGCCCGAGCCCCCCTGGGCCAGTGGCCGGCAATAAACGGAGATCTCTAGGGTGGGCCTGGCCGGCCTGCGGACGAGTGGAGGAGAAAGCAGGCGTCTCGTCTTGAATCTCCCCGGAGGTTGGAGCTGAAGTTGGAGCTGGAACTGGCTGACTGGTTCAATGGCGTGTGCCCATCCATTCGATTCGTGCGGACGGGCCAGTGACGAGGTCGAAGGCGCGAGAGTTCCGTCGTCCGTGTCATGTCGTTGGGGCCGTCACCAACCCGGTATCTCGAGTCGGCGTGTAATTGGTTCCGGGGCGTGAGGGGTACGACCCAAATTGAGGCCAGAGTCGCATTGCCAATGATGGGGGCAGAGGGGGCGACTCAAGGGCGGGTCATGGGTGTAGCAGTGTACGTAGAAGCAGAGACCGGACTCGGAGAAGGGGATGTCGGTTTGCAGGCCGGTGAGGGAAGATTGCTGTCAGTGTCGCATCACATTCGAGATCTCGGTCACTGGTGGCGTTGAGGCACGAGGCAAACATCCCGAGGTCGTAGGGAGATGTTGGATCGATGCACCTGCCTCATGGGAGGCAAGGAGGCCTTGGGCCAATGGCACCGAGGGCTCCAAGCCTCGCGGGTGCCGATGGTAATATCTCCTTCGCCAAGACAAGGGAACAAGATGGGAAGGCACATCGCCTGCTGTGCTACCTTCCACACCCAGGCACCGGCATCGACGTCCAGGGCTCTTTCCCTGTGTCCACCTCCTACCTCACGGAGTACCGGAAGTATCTCGATGCCTGGCGCCTGCCCGTCTTTCACGGATCGTATCTATCTCTTGTGGCAGGTTAACAAGAGGCAACGTCGATGTACCTATATGTACACATGTAGAACGGAAGGCGGAAAGAAAGAGTGAGGTAGGAGAGCACCTGCCCTCGAGGCCCGCGTGTGCGTATCGCCACGTGAGTCGCGATAAGACTCGGAGTTGCCCTCGAGAACGTCCTCGAATGGAAGGCGGGCGTGGCAATGATTGGTCCCTTCATTGTTCCCAGCATTAGGTGCCCAGGCATCTCCCATTGGAGTCTAGAATTCTTCTTCACATCCAATCCTCCATTGCCTGCCCGTCCGCCTCGCTCTCAATTTAAAGCAAGTCCAGAATGCACCTCCAACCAACTGTGCTCGGCTCGGATGTCGCATCGCCTCTCGCATCATTTCCTCGTCACACCTCGAACTAAACCGCTGCCGACGTGCTTCGGATGCTGCTGGCGCTGCAGGGCTCAGGCACGCAACACCGTCTCCATCCAGCTGCAGCTACACGACATCTAATGCCTCATGGCTCAACGGTGTTCGTACATGAACTCACGCATACTGCTAACTAGGTCAGGTACCCAGGTACCGACTCCGGCCAGGCCCTCCCGGGGTGCTCCTTGACCGCCGGTCCGGATCTGCTGGCCCTGCCCTCAACTCCACCGGCCGCTCTCCATCTGAGCTCACGCCATTCCCCCTCCGGACTTTGGTCCGGCCTGTTCCCTACGACCGGGTAGATGGGCTGTTCGACTGGGACGCCATCCCATCATTGCACTTTGGATGGGGTCGTCGACCTGCTTTCCCTCTTTCTATCTGGGTCGCCAACGCTGCTGCATCGACCAACGCACGCTGCAACGCGAGGGGGCATTCTATCGACAAAAGGTCGCGCAGCAGCCGCCAAGATGCGTTCCAAACGTTCCAACTTCCGCCAAACTTAAGCCTCGAACCTGCATCAAGCATACTGTCATAGCCCACACGCCAGCATGGAACGCCGCCTGATTGGATGGCGTTCCCCTCGGCGGCTCCCGGGCGGAGAGCATCACTAGCCGCGGCCAACGTCCTGGCCAACGTCGGCTGGCATTGCCCATTGCGACTCGACTTGCTGACCCTGCTGCATCTCGGTCTTTGAAAATTGCCTGCAAAATCGGAACGACTTCGTTGGAAGCTGCCTCTTGATTCCCCTCCCCTCGTCCAGCTTCCCAATACGTCAGCTCGTATCGGCCTCGCCGTTTGCCGCCGCTAACACAAAATGGCCACCTCGGAAGACACCCGCATCGCTGCTCTGCGGAAGTACACCGCGTGTGACGTATCGGATGCCCTCGTCAAGCTTAAAGTCCCCGGCGCGGGCTTTCTGCCCGACCTCCGACTGCTGGACCAGTCGACAACCCCTGCAAGTGCTCCCATTACCATAGCACCGGCGTCCACAGTTCTGTTTGCCCGCAAGGGGGAGACGCTGGACTCGCCCCCGCCAAACATCCCCAAGGACGCCCACTGGGCGGATATCACCAAGCCCGGCACCGTCGTTATCATCAGACAGCCAGACGGCCAGAAGAACGCCGTCTGCGGAGGCATCATGGCCGTCAGGATGAAGGTCCGCCAAGCCAAGGCGATCGTGGTCGTCGGCCGCGCGAGGGACCTGTCCGAGCTGACCAGTACTGGCCTTCCCGTGAGTCGACTCGTGTCTAGAGAAAGACTGGGACGGCGTGGCTAATCGTCGCAGATCTGGGCGCGAGGGCTCTCTACGGTTGGCGCCGGGGCCGAGAGCACGCCGTGGGCGGTCGAGGTGCCCATTACCGTTGACAGCACCGTCGTCAACCCCGGCGATCTCGTCTTCGCCGACCCTGTCAATGGGGTCGTGGTCATTCCGCAGGACAAGGTCGACCAGGTGCTAGAGCTGCTTCCGAAGCTCACAGCGGCAGACGACAAGGTCAAGGAGGACGTGCTCAACGGCACGAGCGTCTACGATGCCTTCAAGACGCACCGGAGCAATCTGTGAACGTATTGGGCAGTGATTGGGCGGTTTCTACTGCTTGCGAACAATCGAAGCGATAGTGCTGCCACGCCGCGGGCCCGCGTATGATGGGTGTCGGCGACAAGAAGCGTCATGCTTTCATCCAGTTCAACAGTTCCGTGATGTTTGGTCTATCATTGTGTGGCCTCTGCGCCGATCACGCAGCAACCGTTGGCGCAACCCCTCGCCGAGGGCCACACCGGTCAAGAACCCTAGAACAGACCCCTGGCCCCGCGAATCCTGTCGACGCACTGATCTGCCAACGGTCAACCTGCCGAGGGCCAATACCGTTGCCCAGACACTAACAAGAAGACGAAAGAGAAAAAACCTCACCCTTCGGCATCTTCGGCGTTGTGTACCCCGGCCCCAACTGACCGCCGACGAACCCCTCCTCGGTGCAACCATCAGGGTCTGTCACACTGGAGGGTCTCCCACCGTGGCTTTTTCTCTTTTCTCTCTGCGCATGCAATTGCTCCGTGGCAGAGTTTGCTCGGGCATAGTCGACAGGTCACATGTTTCTCTGTGTATGTGTGCGCTTCTCCAACTGCTTCCGACAAAATCACGCAAACATGGCCCAAAAAAGTCAACGGCAAAAATGGGTTTCTTGCTTTTTCTATGTACGATGCTTTCATCAATTCATAAACGTTTGCCCTTTCTTTCGTGAGGAGGCATTAGGCAGCTAGCTAGTAGCGGTGGTTTGGTCGGTTTGGTTTTGGTGATGTTGTAGTGGTGTGTGTTAGTGTTGGAGTGTGGTGTTGTCGGTGTGTGATGTTTATAAAAACCAGACAAGGAATAATGATCTCTCTCCCAGGACTTGATCCCGTCCCCCCGTTTGGAAAAAAAAACAGAAAACACCCCATGCAAGATACGAAAAACAAAAAGGGGAAGGAGACGAAAACATGGAAAATAAACAAACAAGGACTCAAAAAACAGACGTCAAAACTCCCCCAATCTTGCCAGAATGAAAACCTGAAGACAGTTGAATAGAAAACAACACTCTTCTCGGACGACCTCCCCGTGTTCAGAGTAGAGAAGGCCGTGCGATGCCCCTCCTCGTCCTGTTTTGTCCAGTTTTGTTGCGTGCCTTGTATGGCATGGTTTGATATACAAAGTGTTTTGATCGTCGTCGCCTTTCTGCAGGAAGACCAGTGAGGATAAACGCGGTTCACGAAAGCCTACGACAGCCACGCGTCCCTCTCCTTGTTCGGCGTACGCCTCGGCAACGCATTATCGAGCCCAAAGTCCAACTTGGGCATCTCGATCCGCGGCGCGGGCTCGGCGATTTTCTTCCCGGGGCTGCCTGCCGCATTGTTCTTCTTGGGGCTGGAGGACCTCGACTCCGGCGGCGGGCCGTACCGCACGTCGCGCGGGTCCCACCCGTCCTCGGCCGCGGCGGCGACCCAGCACCGCAGGCCCTCGTGCACGCACCCATAAAACTTTTCCTTGCAGAGACGGAGGGAGCCGCCGAGGACCTTTTCCATGCCGGAGATGCGCAGGTCGGAGCGCAGGGCGTTGCGCGCCGCGGACGAGGGCGTGCAAGCTAAAATGGCGTTCATGAGGTCCAGGTGGGAGGCGAGGTAGTTCGTCGCGTCCCACTCGACGCCGCCGACGTAGGGGGCCGCGGGGACGGGGGGCCGCTCGGAGGGGAAGTGGCGCTGCATGTAGGCGTAGGGGTCCTTTTCTGCGGGAGGAGTGTTGGTGGGTGGGATGGAGGCGCCGCCTTTGGTGGATAGATCCGCGGGCAGGGCGATGACGTTCAGGTGGTGGAGGAAGATCCAGAAGACTTCCTTCGTGACGCTGACGACCTCCTTGTTCCAGACCGTGTAGGGCCGGTCCTTGCGCATCTCGAGGACGAAGCCGAGCGGGCGGTCCTCTTCTTTCGGCTGCGGGTTGCGGAGGTAGGAGAGCACGGCGGCGGCGCGGGGGATGCGCTCTGCCGGGGGCGCAGACTCGATGTAGGTGAACATGACGGAGGTGATGATGTTGCGGGTGGTGAACTCGCTGGGGCCCTTCTTCTCCGGGTCGAAGAGCATGTGGAGCAGCTTGGGGAAGAGGTCGGCCTGGATGGAGTGGAGGTACTGCAGGGCCAGGGCGGTGGTGCAGAGGGCCTTGAGGCAGAGGAGGTTCTCGTGGAGGAGGGCGTCCTCGTGTTCTTCCCTGTTGTGTTTGTTAGCAAGGCTATTGTCGAGGATAGAAACGACAGGGGGGGCTCACCTCCACTCCACGGCGATGATGCGGTTCAGCAGCCCGACAATCTCCTCCATCCCGCCCTGGCGGATAAAGTCCTCGGTCCACGAGACGGTCTCGTTGCGCAGCAGCAGGCGCAGCTTGTGCAGCTTCCCGACCTCGACGAGCTCGGGCTTGCGCACCTTGCGCAGGTACGAGACGTAGTCGCCCGGCCCCTGGCCGAACTTGATCTTGGACAGGATGCCGTTGCTCGCGGTCGAGCCCGCCGACGAGGGGCGCGACTCGCTTACCGTGCTGTCGGTCGACTTGCTCCGGAAGTGCCGCCCTATCGACGACCCTGAAGAACCCGTGGCGCCGTTGCTGCCCGCGTCCCCGCCCTTGGACTTTTTCGTCGGCGAATTTGAGGACTGGTCTTTTTTGCGGGATAGGGTGAAGCTACGCCCCCGGCTGCGCTTGGACTGCTGGTTGTTGTTGTTGTTGTTATTATTGCTGCTCTCGTCGCGATCTGAGCTGCCCCCTCCGCCGGCGCCGGTCGCGGACGTGGGCTCGTTGGCCTGCTCCTTGGCGGCCATCTCGGCCCAGTCCTGCCGGATGAACTCCATCTTGATCGTGTCGGCGAGGTTCCGCATCTTGTAGCGCTGGTTCTCGGGGATGTTGCGCCGGTCGAGCATGGCCTCGAGGTGCTTGTCGATCTCCTTGGGGTCGATGGTCCGCTCGGCGGGGAACGAGGACTCAGTCGGGGTTTTCGCCTTCGTCGCCGTGGTCGGCGTCGACGACTTTGAGGAGGAGCCGTAGGCGGAGAAGGCCGTGAACAGCTTCGGACGCTGGGCCTTGCTCGTGATCCTCTCGGACGCGGACGGCTCCCTGGGCCCGCCGCTGCCGTTGCTGCCGCCGTACGGCCTGCCGCGCAGGTCCTGCGTGGACTCGTGCTTGGATATCGCCGTGGAGGGGTGGTACGACTTGGGGCGCTGCTTCTTGGCGGCCGTCGCGTCGCTCGACGAGGCCTCGCTGCCGCCGTACCGCCCGCTGCCGCCGTCGAACGACTTCTTCCCGCGCAGGCCGGCGCTGCCGAGGTCCTGGCTGCAGAACTGCGCGTATATGGGGGGCGCGGGCCCGCCCGCCGCGGCGCCCGCGTGCGACTGGGACATGTCGGCGCTCGACGTCGAGCTCGGCGGGGTGCGGTTTTCCTTGTCCTTGGCCATGCGGCGCGCGGCCTCGTCGTCCCGCTCCTTGGAGGAGGTCTTGTGCAGGGACAGGGTCGACCTCGGGCGGGAGAGGAAGCCGGCGAGGTTCGTGGCGGACTTTGTCTTCTTGGGCTTCTCGGGGGACGCGTCGCGCGACTTGCGGGCGTCGCTGGCGCCCTTGGCCATGGACTTGAAGGATAGCGTGCCGAAAGTGGACTTCGTCGGGGAGCGGGAGCGGGAGCGGTCGCGGCGGTCGTTGTCGGCGGCGGACTGCTTGCGGGGGGGGCGGAGGACGGGGCCCTGCTGGGAGTTTTGGTTCAGCTCGCCCAGGGCGCCGAAGCCGTCGGTGCGGAGGGGCGACGGGGGAGGGGGCGGCATCATGCGGCCCTCGAGGCGGTCGTAGGCTGCTTGGATGTGTTGTGATGATGAGGTGGGGGAGGATGTCGTCGTCGTGGTCGTCGCTGTCGTGGTCGTCGTCGTCGTCTTGGAGATCTGGACGGAGGGCGGGGATGTGAAGAGCGCAGAGCCCTCGGACTGGTTGCGTCGGTGGATGAAGCTCTTGAGGACGGACGACCTGGGGCGGCGCCCGCTCTCTACTCCCCCATTGTTATCGCCTCCGGCCGCGGAGCCCATTGTCGAAGGGGGGCGTGTGGTATGTTTCGTTCGGCGGGGAGGGACGAGAAACAGGGTTTCTGCCGGTTCGGATGGAGCGTGAAAACAATGTCCGGATGGAATGCTAGCCAAGTGGTGTTTTTTTTTTTTTTCCGTGAGTGCCCCGTTGCCCCCTAAAACCTGTCTCTCTTTTTGGCCAGTCTAACAGAAAAATAAAAACGGGGTGGGTGGGAGCGAGGAAAGACGATGCGTAAAAAACTCCGATATGCTTCTTTTGGTGGTTTTGTTGGAATGATGCAAAGACGTAGCCCCGAGCAAGCGTTTCTGGTGTTTTGTGTGCTTCACACCATCGTTGGGGAGAAGGAGGAGGTTAGAGGAGGGAGAGATTGGGCGTGGAAGCCAGAGCCTCGTCCCGGTTTGCGGCAGGAAATGTTCCTGGGTGTTGTTGTTGTTATTTTGTCGATGACAATAAAAAAGAAAAAAAAAAACCCTTCCGTTCGCAAGCGCGGGAGGATGGGAGGGACGGCGTTGCGTTAAGGATTTTGGGGGGAGGGAGATGGTCGTCGTTGTTCCCGTGTCGGTGAAGCTACTGGGAACCTGGGCTGAGAAGGTGCTGTGCCATTACGCATGTGGACTGTTTACAGTAGCTCCGTCGTCCGGGGCGACGGACGCGGGTTGTGGGTCCATGCCGCTGGCCGTTTCTTATCTTATCGGTGCACTGCATTTTTGGTCCTGATTTTTGGGTCAATGTTTTTTTTGGGGGATTGGGGTTGAGATGCGGGGCGGGCCGACTGGAGGTGGGGGGGGACTTGGAGCTTGCGTATCTTGATGCTTTCAAATGGGGGTTTTCAAGAGCCTTTGTATTCCGTTCCGCCTGAGGAAATACACATGTGAGAAGATACATAATGTGGAATCTGCAACATAGAATGGATCCATCTATGAAGGACACGGGAACTCTGACCAGGTCTATGCGTCGTGGGACGATAACAGACCCCTCCCTCTCTTTGTATGACCACTCGAATTCCTTCGCACAAAGAAACAATGCCACTGTCGACGCTCTAATTAACACCCTTCCGTCACGTCTACACTGACCTCGTGCCGGCTCCTGTATATCTGAGTCCACCAACGCCAAAACCGCATCCCGCGGGTGTCTAATGCCGCCGCGTGCGCCCCGTGTCCCCATCTTAAGCCAAGAGTCTTCCCGAAAGCCTTCCCGAAACCCAGACCCACCATCCTCCCATGGGCCATCACCAGCTCATCAGCCCCCGGGCCCGGTCGAACCCCCCGCGCAGCTGCGTCTCCGGCTTGACCACCTTGCCCTGCAGCACCGTGTACCTCACCAAGTTCTCGCAGTCCTCGGGCATGATCCGCGCCAGCCAGAGGCACTGCGCGGCGCCGACGTCCTCCTCCTCGGGCGGGTGCGCCGTCCTCGCCCTCGGCCTCAGCTCCTCCTCGGACGCCGCGCCCCGCTCCACGCCGTCGAGCCCGAACGCGTCCGGGCGGCGGTACACCATCACGTTGGCGCTGTACTTGTGCCCGCCGACGTGCGAGATGAAGTAGATGCCCACGCCGCCGGGCCGCTCGTCGTCCATGTCGCGGAACAGACCCAGCGGGCGCAGGTGCCTCTCGAGCTCCTTTCGGAGCAGCGGCGCCGACTGCCCGCAGCGGGCGTCGCGCGTGCGCTGCGAGCAGAGAAGGATCAGCGCGCTGTGAGGGCAGGGCCGGCGCGACATCTGCGGCGGGATCGTGCTCGGGGCGGCTGCCCCCGCCCCCGTGTCGGTGCCGTTCGTGGAGGCGACGGGTACCGATGCCGGGAGGGCGAGGGGCGCGAGGGGGGAGGTGTTTGTGGGCGCCTTGTCGACGAACTCGGAGATGAGGTCTGGCACGCGCTTCGGGGTGACGTGGTCGATGATGACGAAGGCGGGGAGGAGGAGGACGGTCGTCGGCTCGGCGTAGTCGCTGCTGTGGTTTGGGGTGGGGATGTTGGAGGCGGAGAGCATGAGCTTCTGTTGGGACGGTGTTAGTATCGTTCTTTGCCTCTCTGATCCTTTTCCCTCTGACGTACCCCATTGCTCGGCGCGGCGGCCTTGCCGATGGCCTCCATGACGCTCCCCTTCTCGTCGGCGACGTCGCGCACCCAGTCGCTCTTCCCCGTCGCGACGAGGGCGTGCGTGCTCCACCCCTTGATGTGGCCGTACAGCTCGTCTGACTCGTCAATCTTAAAGCCCTTGGGGTACTTGACGTGGCAGCTGTCGCAGTCGTGCTCGCAGGCGTCGCCGTCGACCGCCGGGTTCGTCTTGGGGAAGAGGTCCGTCGCCGCGGTGCGGTCGCCGTCGCCGCCGAGGGCGAGCTTCTTGGCCCCCGAGAGGAGGGACTTGAACGCGGAGGTCATTTTGGTGGAGGTGTTTGGTCGAGTCGAAAGAAGAGAAAACCGCACTTCCGTCTCCAGTTGCACGGAGAGGGAGAGGGGTAGAGAGGGCTGCTTTTTTAGTCCCGGGGAAGGACTTTGGTGACGACGACGAAGGATCGGGGAAGGGACCGGTCGGCCCACCCGCTCGGAATTGTGGCGGAAAGTGGGGTGGAAGGGATGGAGGGGCGAGTGCGACACTGGCAACTAAGAACCGGAGCCGAAATAAAAAATAAAATAAAAATAAAGGGGAAGCAAATAACGTCCGGCCCAATTCACTCATGCAATATCCCACGAGAGGCCGAGCCAATGTAGTCTCTTGCTTTTGCAAGTCAGAGGTCAGTCGCCGTTGCCGGGCTGTCCTGCCGGCTTGGCCCCTCAGCTCCCGCGCGGCTCCTTATTAATACCTGCTCAACTGCAACGTTTGCCCCACGATCACATCAGACTAGCAGTGCTGCTCGTATCACCGAGTTTCCCTCGGCGATCCAATCTGACCAACGAACATGACTTCGAAACAATGCGGTTTCGTTGGGGATCCCGGACTAGCACCCGCACCAAAGCCGGGCCGGCCGGTGCAAAGCCACGCGTGCTATTCGTCTTGCATAGCGTCACCGCCGTCAAAGTGTCTCGCATCGTCTGAAGACCAACAAAAGATCGTCCCCTTTGAGTTATCAGATCCTGTCGGCGGGCGGAGATACTCGGCGCAACTTTAAACGCCGGCCCGTCTGGCGCTTTGGGGCTGCCGGCTCCGAGGGTGTCCGTAATCCCCGCTACCCGTCGTCATCCCGGCATCAACTCCGTCCCCGCGTTTTCCCCCTTGTGCACCCCGCCATTCATACTAGTAATATAGGCTCTACCAGTGGACGGCAAAAGAGCCCAGTCAACTACGCAGTCTAGATATTCTCGAATGGCGTATTCGCACATCAGCCTTCGAGCCCAGGCCTCTCCTTCCGCCGGGCCCACCCTCACCAGAGGGCGGAAGAGCATCTATCGACGCAGCGTCATAGGAGCTCAGTGAACAAAAACGCTCGGGTCCTGGACTGTATTCCTAGGCCCCCTCAAGAATGGCGACTGATGTACTGCATATAAATCGCAATGGATGTTCTTTGGGAGTCGCCTGACGGTCCGACAGGTAGGTAACTAGTACTTCAAGCCGCCGGGCTGTCCAGTAGCCGGATTAGTGTTGAGCCGTATTTCGTACCAAGCAGACGACCATCGCTGACTAAGCTGGCGACCGTCCATATTTCAGCTGGTTGTAGCATTCGCTTCCTTTCATCGCACCTCACAACTCCCTTGCCCCCGTAGGGAGAAGAAGAAGAAAAAAAAAATGGAAAAGACCAGATTTTCACGTCTCATCAGTCTGATCTCACACGCGTCGGATATTCATTTCAGTGACACTGTCATCTCTATATGTTGACCATTGAGCTGCCCAGCAACTTCGAACTCTCACCACGAAGCAATGTCCCAGCCGTCAGAAGAACCCGAACTTGAACACATCCCCATTCATCGCCAGTGTGGCGCTTGTGGGTTTCTATTTTCTGTTGTAGACCGCCTTGTTGCCCGTGAGAGGACACCTCGTCTCCCATCCTCCTCGAGAACTTGTCCAGCTGATGCGATATGCACTTTCACATAAAGTCTTCCACGATGGAGCTTCGGTAGTCTGTTGCAAGGCCATCGACTCCATGGAATTCCCCTTAACCGGCTATGGAAATTGTCGACCAAGCTTGCTTTTCTGTCGGCGTCCTCAGTGCGGAAAATGCGCACCAAAAGGCGAGACCACCACGCTGCATCCCGATTGTTACAATCTTTACATGGAATACGCCAAGGGGCCGGATAGAATGCATCGGCTCTGGGCTTATTCAATTGCAAGGTATTCATGGCCTGGAAGCGCACCTCTTTTGCTTACTTCGAAGCCCGAAACAGGCCGCGCCAGTCGTCTCGCAGCCGACATGTGCAATATCCAAGGGCTCGCGGAGCTCCCAGACGAGGTCAAAAGCATGATATGGAGCTTCTCAGGGAATCACTGCCTGTTACGGTTTTCCGCCGTTCTCGCAGCTGTGGACTTCCTGTCGCTAACCAACTTCGACCAATCAATCTCGGCCCCCCTTGGTACCGTGAAGTTCTGGCGGCGCGGTATCCGTCCGCAACTGGGCACGGCTCCTCCGAATTCCCGCATAGAACTAACGATTGACTCAAATGGCATCGAGTGTATCAAGCGGCTTGCGGCCTCTGAGGAGGGATCGCCTAGATCCCGGTCACAATTCACTGTCTACTCCACGGCTTGCGCTGATCAGAACCTGACCATCAAATTTCACGTCAGTGAGACCCGTTTCCTTCTCGCGTCACAATTCCCACTCAAGAGCTAACCCTCTGTAGCTTGGAGTCGGCCGTCTTCAGCCCATTCCCAGACCGGAAAAGCTTCAAATTCTTGATGTGCCGAGACTACCGGACTTGACGTTGATTCGCTTCACAGGCAATGCAGTCGAAGACCGCCTTGCAACCGTCGACCTGTCGTCCTGCTTCGGGATTACTTTTTTTCCTACACGGCGGCAGCTTGGCTGGAATCCATGCTCATACTCAAGCTGCGCCCACCGCAGAGGCATCTCTTTGGATGATCTCTCCACGTCTCCTGCCCATCATCCAATGGGTTTACGTCCCAAATCCGCCAGCGGACAAGATATCAGCATTGGGTCATCGAAAAACGGCCGAAGAGGATGGCCGGTTTCACTATTTGGGCAAAGAGTCGTACATTGTCATAACGTCCCGACTATCCAGAAGAAGCACTGCTGATGAAATCAAGCTTCGGTCGCCCTGTAGGGGAGACTTCCAAATAGGCCCCTACTATGAGGGAACACAAAGGACGGTTGCCTCCACTACTCCTCCGCGGTCAACCCTGGTGTACGCCATTCCAGACCGCAGAGGCATTTCCCTCTTTGGGATCCTTACGAACGGTGACAGGTGCTCTGATCTTTCTCCTGTGCCGTCGGACAATCCCCCTCTGCCAGATGCCAGCTACGCGTCAGCTTTGCTAGACAATGTCGCGTGCATCTGGGTACACGTTGCTGTTCCCCTTAGCGCCATTTCGGGTTGGACTATGATTCTCTCACTACCTATTATCGCCGGTAGTCAGTAAGTAAGGAAAGCTTAACAAGCATGCACAAAATCGATGGGTTCTGACATTCAGCCGTCGATGACACCACGGGTATACTATGGCACACACCGTGTCAAATAACATGACATCTCAGGGTACTATCGAAGATGTCATGCATCTGGGGATACAAGCACAGTTATATCAATGTCAGATTGGTACTTCGGGTTAGCAAATCACACCCATTCCGGGGCGTTCCCACTGCTTTGGCCATTTCGACGACAATCGCTGAAGTTTAGTCGACGTCCTATTTCACCTCAAATGGGTTATTTCATTGTCAATGCCAGAGGTTCACATCATCTCCATCCCGTCGGTACAGCCAGCGCCACAAAGTCGTGGTTGCGCACCACACCGTTATACCTTACTGGCGGTAATGACTGGCATTCAACTACGGAAAGACCATAGCCTTGGCGCTAATCCATCTTAGCCCAAGAATACGGCAACTCAAGAAACACAAGAAACTAGAAAATCCCCTGACCTCCGGGGCTCATTCAGGTTTGTATCCCCAGTACGTGTTGTCCTGCTTCCAGAACCAAACTTCCCCTACACCCACGGCCTGCTTCTTGTCCCAGTCGTCGATTTTGGTGACGAGCTGGCCCTCGTGCGTGTCTTTCAGAAAGGTGTATCCGGTTTTCCGGCCTTTCTGGAACTTGACAATATTGACCTGCACGCTCGTCGGTAAGTCGTCATCCACCTCCATAGGCTGAACCTGCGCAGCCTCCGAAGAACCGGAAGCAATCGGACCCTGTCGTGCAGACTGGCCCGGTGCCTCTCCGGCGAGCGGGCCCTGATTGTAGGCATAGTATCCTTGATTCGAGGCCTCGGCGGCGTCTCTCGACGGTGACGATGTCGTTCGGGCCGGCCCTGCCTCTCTTGGCCTCGGCGTAGAGCAGAACCTGAAGCCTGCCGCCGGTCCCGTCCTCGAGGACAATGTCAACCCGCCTCTGGCTCCCGATCTCGACGGGAGGCTGCTCCGGGGCCACGACGTAGTGAGGCTCGGCGAAGACGAAATTGCTGAAGATGTGGCGCCAGGACTTGAACCGTGGCGAACTCGTCGAGCCGCAGCTCTCTCCGCCGGCGCCGGTGGGCACCTGCTCCTCTCCAAGTATACGGCAGCTTCGCGACAGCCCTGCCGGACGACGTCGATCGGTCCGACAGGTGCGCGGACGTCACCTGCCGGGAAAAGGGACAGTGGGAAAAGCATGGTGAAGGCGAGGATATCCCCGGCCTCGCCGGAGGACGGCGACGACGCTTCCGAGGATGCTTCCGGCGAGGAGGAGTGGACTTCCTGCTCCGAAGGATGTAGGTTTGGAGGTTTGGAGGTCTGGTTCGATCATTCGCACATGGAAGTGTTCGTCACGGCGAAGGAAAGCATGACACAAGTCTCTTTGGATAATGCTTCTCAGCCATAGAGAGATTTCCGGCTGCGATTTGAGGTCTGTTTCGTCCTATTTTATCCTATTTGATAAGCAATACAAAGATCCAAGGGAGCAAAAACCGACCCGGTCTGCATATCTTTGGGGACGGGAGGGATGGGGAGAGGCATGAGGTTCTTTGGGACGTGGAAGTTTCGGCCTTGGGATCCTATGGATTTACCAGGTTATTTTGCATTCATGGCCGTGTTCATTCGACAACGTTCACACCAAGCATCGAGCTGGCAGGCAACGAGTCTCGAACAACCAGTCACGAATCCCCAACCATCTGTTGAATACTCTCTTATTACCCAAGCAGCCATCAAACCATTCTCTATTAAGTATGCCGATATGACCACATGAAGTAAACCCGGGGATTGATTGATCGATCAAGGAGAAGACCTAAACCCCCTCACCCTCCTCAGGGTTTTCCTCCTACTTTTCCGTCGTACGTGATCAGAAACCAGTAGACCAAACCGTCATCAATTTCGAAAGATATCCATGCATCGTCCTTCATCCCCAGCCTATCACCAACTGGATAAGCGTGTACAGAAGGGAAGATGCTCGAGGCCATAGCGGATGAAGTCATCTACGTCGTGGGGACTGGATTTGGAAAGAGTCCTGCTTCTCTAGCCCCCTCGAGGATCGCGAGTGCAGACAGAGGTGGAAGAGGCTCTGGTCAGTCCTGCTGCGGGTACTAAGCACAAGCAAGATATCGGGGATACATTTCTTCTTAAATACTGTCGCTGTGCGTTAGTCTTTTACTAAGCAACCACCAGACCGTTCTCTTAAATATGCCGATATGGCCAGAGACCAAAGGAGTAAACACGATGTGTGTGAATGATCGAAGCCGAGAAGACTGCTCTCGAAACTTCTCAATCTTCTGCTTTTGGAACTTCTCCCGACGTACATGATCAGATCCCGTCGATCAAGTCCTCAACTCCAAAACAGATCTTTTCGTCGTCCATGATCTCTAGCGTATCACCGGTTGAATAAATACATCTTGAACGACACTGACGAGCCCTTCTCTCGACGTCGGGCGATGTTCCGTTCGGTGATGTAGACGATCCACCTTTCGTATCCATCGCACAAGACCACGAGCGCAAAAGCATCTCACAATCGGCCTGGAAGAAACGCATTCTGAAGCTAGTTACAAGGGGTAATGCCAGAGGCCTACTGAGAAAAAAAAAAAGGCTTTGCGTATCTGTGCATCACGTCTTTTATGTCTCCGTCTCGGAGGCTGGCCCGGGTCAGGGGTCTGCTCTCCAGCCGGAGCATCTTCCCCTCTTCACGTAGCAGATCACGTCTTCGCACCGCAGTTTACAACTGCAAACCATCTTGGCTGGTTTCATTCCCGACTACAAGAAAAACACACACACACACACACCGGGCCATCTATATAGTTACACTAAAAACGCCCCCTGCCAGCACGTTAAAACGTCGCTTTTGTAAAGTATTAGTTTCGCACACTTTCTTCAAACCCTTGTTGTGCGTTTTTTACTCTTTGACACACACACACACATACACCCGTGACAGCACCTTCGACAGAAACACATCCCTCTCACCCCAACCCCTACGTCCTCTTCTTGCGCGCCTCGTTGTACTCCTCCTCGTCGCTCTCGTCCGCGCCCAGCTCCATCCGGTGGTCCCCGCTCTTCCTACGGCGCAGCTTCATCGCCTCGCGGATCTTGCGGCTCGCCTCGTCGAACCCGCCCGCCGAGTCGAGCGTCGTGAACCCGCTGATGGGGAACCCGCCCGAGCCCAGGCCGCCGCCGCTGCTGCTGCTCCGGCTGCGCGACCGCGAGGGCGGGCGCGTGGAGAAGATGCCCACGCCGCCGATGTTGCTGAACGACTCGTTGCGCGGCAGGCCGCGGCTCGACTGCGTCGTGGTGCGCCGCGAGATGGATGGCGGCGTGGCGGGCTCGTACGCGCTCGAGGCGTCGCTGTCGCGCCGGGCGGTTGGGGTCCGCGGGCGGCCGTCGACCTTGTAGGGGTCCGCGACCAGGCGCGTCTTCTCGAAGTCGGGGAACATCTCGGGCCCCAGGGTGTTGATGAGGTCGGTGACCTGGACGCTCAGCTCGGCGCGGCGGACGCGCAGCTGCTGGATGTTGTAGCTGGACGCCGGGTTCAGGCACAGCACGAGCGGGCGCAGCGACTTGAAGATGTCCATGCCGACCTCGCCGAACCTAAGGGCGGCGAAGGTGATGGCGACCATCAGCGGCCACATGACGAGGTAGGTGGTCCACCAGGGGACCCAGGCGGGGACGGCGCCGCCGAGGTGGTCCTTCCAGACCTTGTAGGTGACGATTGCCGAGTAGAAGTGGTAGAGGGTGGGGGCGACGACGATGGCGACGAGCAGCTTCCAGGTGGCCATGACGTCGCGCCCCTGGATCTTGACCGTCGACGCGGCCAGGGCCTGTCGCGCCTTACGGACACTGATGGCCTTCGACGCGATGAAGACGGGGGCGAAGAGGATGAGTCCCGGGAGGACGCCGACGAGGAGGACGAGGAGCTTGGCGACGCGGTAGAGCAGGGTGAAGATGACCTTGGGGATGGACATCTTGGCGTACTGGACCTGGTGGTCGCGCAGGTTGACGTAGCGGAGCTGGCGGTTGTACTTCTTGACGGCCTCGATGACGCCGGCGATGCGCGGGTCGTCCTTGTAGCGCTCGTAGCCCATGGCCAGCCTCCTGTTAAGCTCGACGACGACGGGCAGCGGCAGCTTCTTGCCGGTGGGGTTGTAGAGGCGGCGGGCGGCCTGGAGCATCATGAGGGTGTCGTAGTCCGGGGTGGAGACGGTGACGGCGCTCAGGGCCTGGTAGACGGTGTCGAGGACCTGGCCGATGGCCTCCCTGCGCTGGTTGTTCTTGTACATCTCGACGAGGTGGGGGGGTATCTCGAAGGGGGGGCCGAACTCGACGACGGCGCGACTGCGGAACTTGTGGGCGTGGAAGTAGTTCATGCCGACGGGGACGATCTTGAGGCCGCAGTCGGGGGACTCGGCGAGGGCGCCGAGGGCCATGATGGCGACGCCGGCCTTGAGGGGCAGCAGCTCGGTGCGGTCGTGGCTGCCGCCCTCGGGGAAGATGCCGACGCAGCCGCCCGAGCTGAGACGGGCGAAGACGGCCTCGTAAACCTTGGTCTGGTCGATGTGGGGGGCGAGCTTGTACTTGGTGCCGAGGAAGCCCTCCTTCACGCCCTTGATGTCCTTGTTGGTGAAGTTGCCCTTGTCGTCGAAGTCGTCGCGGCCGGTGAGCTGCTCGAGGGGCACGCGGCCCTTGAAGGGGCGCTTGATGCGGATCTCCTCGGGGCCGATGATCTGGGCGATGTCGACGCTGGCGCCGGTCTTTCCCTTGACGGAGGGCAGGAACAGCATGCCGCCGACCTCGCCCTCGCCCTCGCCGAACCTGGTGTTGACGCCGCGGATGAGGGTAGGGTCGTTGATGGGGTCGGGCAGGTAGATCTCGCCGGAGCCGGGCTTGGCGGCGTCCTGGGCGCGGCCGACGGGGACGGAGCCGACCTGGCGCGAGCCCCAGCCGATGAAGCCGTGGACCGACTTTTGGGCGATGAGCAGGGAGACGCGGCGGCCGGCCTCGTGGCGGAGGATGCGCTGGAGGATCAGGGCATCGACGAACTGGGGTGCGACAGGCACGGGTTAGCATGTGATGGACCAAGAAAAGGAAAAACTGGGGCGCGAGGCCAGGGATGAGAGAAGTCTGTCAGTCTCGAGACGCACCTGGTTCGCGTGGGGAGCGGCGACGAAGAGGACGGGACCGGTCTTGGGGACCTTCCAGGAGCCGCGGGGATGGACCTCGCGGAAGAAGAGGTCGACGAGCACGCCCAGCACCCAGAGGAACAGGTCGTACTTCCAGTTGACCATGGGATAGAGCTCCTTGGGCGGGGTGGGGTTCGACTTGCTCTGCGGCGCCGCGGCGGCGGCGGTGCCAGCGTGGTCGGGCATGGCGAGGGTATCGCGGGGCGGTCTTTGGGTGGTGTTGACTGAGAGTTTGCGGGAGTGGTGAGGTGACGAAAGAGGGTGCGAAAGGGTTTATCTTGTGCGACGTGTGGTTCGCTCCAAGAATTGCGCCACTCCCTTAGGCTCTCATCCTCGGTGGTGCGGGAGCTGCGGACGATGCCGGGTGGGCAAAGTATTCGGAGGAACGGATGGCCACCGGGCGTGTTCGAAGGCGGAGGGAGGGGTAAGAGGAGAGGAGAGCGAGGTCTCTCTTTCGCGCGCTCTCTCTCGCGACGGGATGAAGAAACAGTTTTGGATGAGGGAGAGAGAGAGGGAAAGAGAAATAGTAGAGGGAAAAGAAAGAAAGCGACGCTGACGAACTGGAAGGGAAGTTTCCCCAAATTTTGGGAGGGATGTGGCCTCTGGCGGCCCAGCTAGCCAGCCCCAGGGGGGCCCTCAGGGTGACTGGGCGCTGGGGTGGAATGCGGCGATCAAATTGGGCCCCTCGGCGGCCCCCCCCGGGACAGCCAATCGGGACGACCAGAGCCAATGGAATTGGATGGCATGGCACGCTAATAATGCTATTACAGTGCACGACCAGCTAAAAGCCCATGGGCGCCCCGCTTTCTCCTTCTGTCGTGGTTCCCGCAGGGCTAATGGAGGGCTTTCCACCTGCTGTTCCTGACGTGACGCTCGCCTTCTGCGCTTTTCGGTTGCCTTCGAGGTTGTTTCCGCGCATTTCTCGATGGTCAATACGTAGGTAGGTACCTTGGTATCCCATCACTATCTACAACTTATCGGCAATCTATATCGTGCACCTCCAGAGATAAGACACCTCGCCAGCGCTGACGAACAGCAACCCGAGCTGTCCAACTGCAGAACGCCAGATCGTCTCGACCCAGAGCTGAACAATGCGGGGGAGGCGAGCTAATTGGGACGGACCATGGCCGTTAGTACGGCCCCGGGCGAGGGGGAGCAACACACTGGACCGCTCCGGCTATGGCTGCGGCTACACTACGTCAAGCTGGATACCTAAGCCAAACAATTTTGGAGAACGCAACCACACCAATCCATGCGTCGACGACCCCTCACGCTCTCAACCGTTACCTCGTCCTGCATTGCATCGCGTTTTTGTTGGGGACGTCGCAGAGCGAAGAGGCCACGGAGGCAACATTCAACAACTCGTTCGTCTCTGGACGTTCGCGACTTGTAACCTGGAAACTTGGCAGCATCACCACCATTAACACCAAACACGTAGGTACACTAGTTATCTAGCTCATCCTCGAAGATACCAAGGCCCGTTCTGAATCACCCTCTTCCCGCGTATGGCAACGGCCCTGCATCTGATTGGACGACGTCCGCCTTTTTTGTTCAGCCCGTCCCGTCCGTGCTGTCATTCTGCTCGCGCTTGCGTAGTGCATTTGCAGGAGCGGACTAAGAAGAAGATCCTGTCTGCGCTTCGACTCCTGCAGCTGCGCAGAACTGATGTCCACTGGGTGTCATTGGTACGTCAGAGTCGCGTGCCTAGTCCGGAGCAAAAACCACCAACGGCGGTTCGACTTGGCGATGGCTCGGCGTTTGCTGTAACTGTGAAGGTAACTGGTCATGTTGGACGAGTGTCGTTATCTCTTTGGGGGCCCTCTTGTTTCTTAGTCGGTTGGCGGTGCCACCGGTTTCGATGACCAGTCTGCTGATCAGCTTAGTGTAACATTGCCGTGATAGATAATATGTAGAAGGATTAAAGAAAGTAAGTCACTGGAGCTGGAGACTTCGGAGGACGTGATACCGGGGCTTGAAACAGGCAGTTGGGCGAATCAACCGCAACTGGTGTGATGATCTCCAAATCCAACTCTCGTAATACTCTCCCTCCGCGATTGTCTCAACTGAAAGCGATGCAGAATATCTTTGGATGAAACTCCTGCTGTTTTCCACTTGCCTAAGACAAAGATCGGCCCTGGTTTGGCACTTCAGTGCTCGTACATTAACCTCCGTGTTCCGGACCAACACCGGCCCCGGATCCGAGAGTGGGGGCTCCGATCCGCAACAATCTCCACCAGACGGTGGCGGCCAAGACCATCACCCGAGACACGGAACGGCTGTGAGCAACGACAAGACATGGAACCTCATCTTACAACGCCTTAGGTAACTAACCTCAACCCAAGCTCCAACCACCTCGCAATGGGGAGGTCGGCACGCACCGCACTGCACCCATGCATCCCGAGCCACAGGGCACAGAATCTTTCACATGCATCCTTCGCCGTCCCAGTTACAATCTTTAGACTTTTGAAGTTGATGCTCCCGACCCGTGTGCTCCGAGTCTTCGGCACCGGCAGCACGGCCGGTCAAAGTCGCGAAACGCATGAACACCTCCACCACGGACCCGGCTGATATGCGGACAGCCCTGCTTAAAGCACCGGCCGCAAGAGCATCTGCTCCCCATCATGCACGACAAGTTTACTACTGCATTATGATCCCACGTCAGACCAAAACTTCTCGAAGAGCAACTTGATGGACGAGGCTTACACGACACCGCGCGTCCCCACCAACCCGGGATGACGAGCATTGCTAAGCACCGTCAGTGCCTTCCCAAACTTCCCAATGCATCTTATCTCATCACCCGACGGGCCACTTCGCGTCCGAAAATCTTGGAATAATGCCCGGACGCGCTGGCTCAGCCACAGTATCCGTCCGCATAGCTCGCATTGATCTGCGCATGGGGAGGTACGGGTGGGCAGCGTAGCATCAACACCGCCTGACCGGGAGGGTTAGGGAATACCCTGATCGTGGGTGGTTGCCAGCGAAGCAGACCCCTCAGCGGGGCACGATGGTCTCGGGGCCGACGACAGACTCCCTCGATCACCACATGATACATACGTAACTAGAAGACGGGGGAACAGTTAATTAGAGAGAGAAAACGCATGAAAAGCGCCGGTTGTATTCCTATTTCCATAGCAGTAAAACAAGGAGTGGATATCAAGTTAAACCGTGAAAACCAACGCGCAAAAAACGCCCCTCTAAAGGTCTATCAGCGCAGCCTCCCCGCTCTTGGCCATCTCGTCCCGCGCCCGCTGGATGACGTCGACCCAGCCAGGCGGCCGGCACCGCTCCTTGGCGAACAGCTCCTCCGCGTCGAGCCCGAACTCCAGCAGCCCGTGCTCGTCCGTCCACTCCCCGACGCCCATCAAGCCCACAGGCACCTTGCCCACCGTGTCGGGCCCGGCCTCGCCGCCGGCGCCGGGCTGGTCGTGCGGCACGACGTATCCCGCGGGCACCGTCACCCCCGGCAGGCCGCAGAAGTTGCCCAGCCAGACGTACTCCATGCTCCGGATCGTGCGGTCCCCGTCGCTGACGCCGTAGGCCAGCTCGGACTCGGAGGCGATGGGCCAGCCGGCGCAGGCGGTCGTCGGGGTGACGATGATCATCCCCGGGTGCAGGCGCCAGAGGTGCGCGAGGTGCTGCATCAGCAGGCCGCGGAGCTTCTGGGCGAGGAGGTAATCCGTCGCGGGCGTGACGCGGCCGATGGCGAGGAGGATGCGGTTGCCGTGGGTGAGGTTGCTCGTTTCCGGGAGGAGGGTGGCCGCGTCGGTGAGGACGGTCATGGCGTGCGCGGACTGGCCTTCAACTAAAAACGGAATCTCGATGGGGACCGGGACGTAGCCGTGGTGCGTCACCAGGCGGGCGATCATGGTGCGGCACATGCGCTGGATCGCCGGGTCGGCGCGCGCGAACCAGGACTCCGGGACGCCTAACATCTTGCCGCGCTTCTCGCTGGGCGAGAGCACGAAGGGCGACGCCTGGATGAAGTTGGAGTTCGGGTGCGGGGCGCCGACGACCTCGAAGCAGGCGGCGAGGGACTCGACGTCGGCCGCGATGGGCCCGTTGACGGCGCAGCTGTTGCTGTGGTTCGGGCAGGGGTGGAACGAGACGCGGCCGTGGGTGGGCTTGAGGCCGTAGACGCCGCAGAGGGAGGAGGGGATGCGGATGCTGCCGCCGCCGTCGCTGCCGAGGGCCACGGGGACGAGGCCCGCGGCGACGGCGTAGCCTGCGCCCGAGGAGCTGCCGCCCGTGTAGTAGCCGCGGTTGTAGGGGTTGCGGGGGGTTCCATAGATTGGGTTGTTTCCGGTTGTGTCTGAGTGGTGTTAGTCTTGCTTGATGCGTAGGAGAGAGAGAGCTTACCAAGGCCGAATTCATGCATGGACAGCTTCCCTAGAACGACGGCACCCGCGTCCTGCAGCTTCGTCACGCACCAGCTGTTGATGGACTTGCCCGGTTCCTCCAAGGTCGTGTAGTCGTTCCTCGAACCGAGGCAGGTCCGGTACCCGTCCATCTCGTACTCGTCCTTGACGGCGGTCGGCACGCCGTCCAGCACGCCCAGGGGCTTGCCCTCCTTGTACCGCCGCGTCGATGCCTCGGCGGCCGCGAGCACCTGAGTGACCTTGGTATCGAACCACGCGATGGAGTGCTCGCCCGGCGGGTTGGTGTCGCGGCGGATCAGGGGTAGGATGGCATGAGCGACGGCTAGTGGCGTGACCTCACCCGACAGGTACATCTCGTGGTAGTCGTTGACGGAGTAGTACTTGAAGGGGCGCGGCTTGGACCGGACGGCGCTCTCGCGGTGGAGGACGGCCGGGTCCTTGGCCTCGTCCAGGGGGAAGGGCAGGACGGTGGGGTCGTAGCGCGGCTCGACGTCCTCGATGTGCTTGCGGATCCGGCGCACGCTGCCGAAGCCGGCGTTGCTCCAGATGAAGGCGCGGAGGAACCAGACCCATTCCATGCTGGCGAGGTCAGCTACGGGGAGGTGCACCGCAGGGAAACGGAAGACACTTACAGCCACGCAGCAATCACCAGAAGCCAGCCTCTGAGGGGCGGATTGCTCCCGCGCCCATTTTCGTAGGGGATCGGTGGTCTGGGAGCTGGTTAGCCCACTCTCTAAGGCTACGGCGAACGCTGGGCCAAGCCGAAACGAGAAACAAAACAAAACGACTTACCCGGCCTGGGGTGCAGGGTAGTTGATGAACTTCTTCCGCGTCTCGGAGCTCATGTTGGGGTCCCGTCTGCGGATGGAGTTGGACGGCGAGGTGGTGGCACCGGCGCCGGCTTCGGGGGCAGATCGCTGCGGTTTCGACTCTGGCTCGACACCAGATTGCGTCGTCGAGCACGGCATTTTGGAAGAGGCTTTTTGGCGACTGGGATGCGCTCGAGGAGGGCGGCAGACCAGGACAAGCTTATATAGGTAGCTTGCAGGGCTTGCGTTCGAGCCCGTGTCGGAGGGGGTGAAGAGAAAAAAACTACTGTGGTTAAGTAAGGTTGATGCGCCTGCACCTGCGCTGGGACGGGATGCCGCCGCCGGGACCTCCCTCGTGTGTGCGCGCCGGGCTCGACCATGCAACAGGTTTGCGCCTGGGCCTTGCGGTGATGCTCGCCACGAACCACGGGCGAAGAGTCTACCAGGCGGAGAGATGACCGTCTGAATTCGGGGACCCAATCGCAAAGGTGGGGTGATGCGAACTTTTAGAGGCGAAGCAGGAAGAAGCAAGTTCGTTCTATGCGCCTGATGGTGTTGATCCGGTCCGCCGGTCAGCGTCCGGTCGTGGGTAGGGCCTCTCGGAAGCTTGGTCTCGCGTGCCAAGAAGCGAATTCCCCCCTCCTGAAGTAAAGGTGAGGTGAAGCTGAAGCTCGAGGTGACGCGCGATGCTGGGGCGAAGGGGCGGCGTCCTGTCCTCCCTTTTGATGCTCACCGGGATCCTCGGCCGACCGACTCGGCTCATCCCTGTCCCTAGACGTGGGGACCTGGGCTGTGTGGCCGGAGAAGACGGGACGGATGGTTGTGACTGAGCCTCTGCAGGTGCAGATGCAGAGGGAACGCAGATAAGGCCCCGAGGTTATTGCCGTCCTTGGGCGACAGAGGGCAGGAGGGTGCAGGAGGATGTTGTTGTTGCCGTGGATGGTGAGCTTGTTCCCGTTTGGCTCCCGAGCTGACGAATCCACCCAACGCCATTGATGGGGCGTGCCGAATGTCTCGGAGGTGAACAAGTGAGGTTGACCACGCGCCGCATTGCGTCTCAGCAGGTTTTTCGTCCGGTGATTGTCCGCAGGAGTACGTAGCAGTGGCTGTAGCCCTACAGAGTCACGCAGAGTCGAGGGAGACAACAATGGAAGTCATGCTTGCTGACTGTTGGCAGTTGCTACTTTCGTACCTCTGTAGTCGTACCTGCCTTCCTTAGTCGTCGCCGCGGGCAGTGAAACGGGCTGGAGCAGCGCATCGCATTGGCAGCGGGCCAGACGGGGCGACAACGCACAGCCTTGCAGCGGAATACCCTGCCTGAATCACCATCCTCGACGGTTTTTTGGTCAGTTGGTTGCTGTTTCTCTCCACGCAATCGAGTCACATCCGGGGATGTTTGGAGTAATAGCGAGGCGATATGTGACCTCGACCTCAGCGATGCAACAGCAGTAACGTTAGCGCGTCTCCAACACTCGGCTAGCCTGCCCGTCCCCACAGAGGCGGGCCACTGACGTCGTGCCACGGTGCACCTCAGCTTTTCGGAGTCCTGCGGGGGTGGTGTTCGCGGCCCGAGACAGTGGATCCCGCGGTTGGAAGCCACAGGTGCAAGCAAGCAGCCTTAGTAAGCAAGTCAAGATGTGTGCACGTGCCACCAAACTCCAGTTCTTCAGCCACAACAACTCGAAGGGTTCGGGCGACATTGGGAGGAGGCTGAAGAAGTACTGGACCAACGGACTAGTCGATGCGACGGGAGGCGAATGACGAGGTGACCCATCCACCTGGAACGATCGCACCTAGTCATTCGTCCTACGCTTCATAGTCCGGTCTGAGGATAACGCACGTCAACTTCTTCGCCCCCATGAATCATCGACGACTCGTCCGAGACCGCGCTTGAACGACCACGGCGACGGAGAAAGGTGCGAACCTACTGGACCCTTCAAATTTTTGCGCCCACGGCACCCCGCGACCGATGAGGAGCAGCCCCCGCAGCGCGTCATCCCTCAACCACCATCACCACCGCCACAGCGTTGTTTATCAGGGTCGTTTCTTTTTCTTTATATTTTGCGCCCGCGCACCATACATTGATTGGCTACCCCGTAATCACTTTACCGCGTCATCGTCCACTCGGTTCTGCAACTAGCCGCTCCAACGTGATCACGACGAGACAGAGTCTCCCCTACGAAACATCTCCACCGAATTTTCCTTTTCAGTATGACTAGCGTGCCTCTCGGGTTTACCCTACGACAATACCTCGAACCCTGAAGCTTGTGGCACGATCAATGGCTTCTTCAAAACTAGACGCCTTGGTGGTGAGTGCGCCCTGCGGCCTGCGCGAGACCCAACCCCGGATTGACTGACGGACCGCATTCCAGGCGGAGTTCCCCCTCTTAGACCCCACCCTCGTTATCGCCATCGCCAGCGACCTCGACCTCAGCGACAATGACCAGGTCGAGGCCGTCCGGGGCATGCTGCAGAGCCTTGCCCAGGACGTCCTGGCCGAGGAGGCGACCGGCTTCAACGCCAGCGGCGTGCCCGACGCCGTCAGCTCCAACGACGCGAGCACGGACAACACGCGGGACAGCTCGACGAATGTCTCGGAGGGCTTCCACCCGAGAGACTGCGATTCGGCGGGCACCGGCCTCACGAGCCCGCCGCCTCCCGAGGAGGCCGAGTACGACGTGCCCCGCATCGAGACGTTCGACGGCGACTCGGAGCAGGAGAAGCTGGCGCAGCTGCGGGAGATGTTCTCCGACCTGAAGCCGCACGACGTCAGCTTCGCTCTGAAGAAGGCGCAGGGCGACTTCCAGGCGGCCCTGGAGACGTTGTTAAACATACAGTACCTTGAATCTATAGGAGAGAGGCCCAAGGGCGTTGACGGCTTTTTCCAACCCGAGAGGCCGGCCGGCAAGAAGGGCAAGGGGAATAAGCGCAAGAAGGCCCTGCTTAGTGATGTGTCGTCGAGCTCGAGCAGCATCGCCGAGACGTCGCCCGTCGAAGAGGACCCGGAGAGTAAGTTAGGCAACGAGACCTCTTTCCAAGGATCCAGGCTGACGCGTCCCAGGGGTCGGCAAGATCCTGTTCATCGTCGAGAAGCTCGACCTGCCGTTCGACGAGGTCTCGGCCGTATTCGACGCCCGGAAAGGATCGACGGAGCTCACCATCATCGAGTTCCTGGAGCGCTACAACAAACAGGGCGTGGGCGCCGAGGGCGGCGGCGACTACGGAAAGCAGCACGTCCACGAGCTCAAGAAGAAGTACCGCTACATACCCGAGAACCTCCTCTCCCCGCTGGTCGAGGTCACTCGCAGCGACCACACCTGGACAGAAGATGTCGCGGTCCTTCTCAACCGCTACTACGGCAAGCTGCCCGCCAAGCGGCTCGACGTCAACTACCGCCTCACGCCCCTCGCCAACGAAGAACTAGAAGGATCCTCAGAGGGCTGGCAGAAGGTCTCCTCCCCCAAGCCCCTCTCCGCCTCAACGCGCTCCCTCAACAGCCCCGTCCTCCTAAACAGCCCCTTCTCCGCGCCGCGCACATACAAACAGGCAATGGACACGGCCAGCGTCTACCGCGAGGCGAGCAACCACTCCTTCAGCACGGCGGGCCAGGTCTACAAGAAGGGCCACCTGTACCGTCAGGCGGCGGGCTACTTCGCGGACCGCGGGCGCGACGAGGCGCGCGGCTTCGCGCGCGCCAAGAGCGCGGCCGCCGACATGCACGTCGCCAGCACGGGGACGGACACGGAGATCGACCTGCACGGCGTCGAGGTGGCCGACGGCGTGCGCATCGCGCGCGAGCAGGCGTGGCGGTGGTGGAACAACCTCGGCGAGTACCGCGCAAGGAAGGCGCAGGAGGGGTTCACCATCGTCACGGGCCGCGGGCTGCACAGTGCGGGCGGCGTGTCGAGGCTCAGGCAGGGCGTTATCGCCGCGCTGCTTAACGATGGGTGGAAGGTTTCTGTCGGGACTGGGAGTTATCGGGTTACTGGGCGACGGTGATGGCTGTCGACCTGTGGTGGTAAACAGAAGTACATACAGTTGGTTGACGGCACCGAGTGGGCTTGCGTCAGCCCCCCCATTTTCCGTGTTGTCGGAAGCGAGCCTGGCCGAACAGGCAGCAGCATTAAATACCCTGAAACATGCAGGTGCGGTGGCCGCACGCAGGCTTTTGGACCAACGGGGAAGTATGGATATATGGGGTACGGATTAGTTGGCAAGCGGGTGTTTTGGAGTGGATGAGATGATATTAATGATCATGAGCTGTAGAGATACCAACCCAGCGGTTGTTTTGGAGACGAGCATCTGTATAAACACAATTACGATGAATGGGAGCGGTGACGGTGATAGAGCCTGTTTTGAACAAAGCAATATTACGTGGACAGTATAAAGTAGACAGACCATTGTGTGTCTTGGCGTTTTTGGATCAACACCCCGCAAGCTACCCCCTGGATTTCGGCTCCAGAACCGAGTGGCTAGCCTCTCATTGTCTAGAACTTGGCTATGCTTTAGTATTGGAACTAGTACAGTAAAAGGCGTAATGGGCTTCGCCAAATGCTCTAGATAACATGTTCAGTAGTGTGGTGGTGTGGGGCCGTAGCTTGTGTGGCTTGGCAGCTTACCCTCGTAGCCGGCAAGTACTCACTGCGCAGGCGTTAACAGAGCCAGAAATGGACATAGCCAGGAGTAGGCAGGAAATGGAACGAAATCGAGAACGCATCCAGCAATGGCTTACCAGTAAGCCGTCAGTTAGGGACCTGTCCAACAACTGTTGGGCCCGCCCTCTCCCCCTTTGGACCCTTTTCCGTCCTTCTCCTCTTTTCGCATCAACCAAAAAATGGCGTTAAGGGTTCTATGGGTCTAACAATTCATGCCGCAATACGTATGACCGCTTCATTACTTGGTCTTCAGAGCCCAGTCTATGACGTTGAAATAAGCTTAATCTGATGGTTGAATTTCTATATGAATAGTTATCAGTTCAAGAGGGGGAGGTTAGAAGCACTTAGAAAACGATTTGGGTAATGAATGGTTCTAGGAATGAATTGTTTACATAGAAAACGGCGCATCCCTCCACGATACGCACAGGATGACAAGTCGCGATGCCAAAGATTGTTACCTTTCACTATGAGGGTTGCGCCGTATTCATTATAACTCTCTATAACTATTCAGAAGCATCTAATGTCCGAGGGTATCATGGAAGCTCATAGCTAGTTTCCCTGAACTCTAGTTCCCAGTCTGACAGGGCTGATGCGGAAGACATGG